>VZRI01000219.1:747509-776095 GCA_013397515.1 Upupa epops
GAGCAGCAGCAGAAGAGCAAAGGCTCCTTGAGCAGAGTCAAGCGCACGGTGCATCATTAAGAGTTGTATCTTCTTCTACTTAAAACTGCCAGGTGTTGGCAGATACGAGGATGGTGTCCTGAAACCACAGCTGGGTAAGTGAAGGTACTGATTCAGATGAAATTCTCTGAACACAAAGGAAGTCTAAGGTGGTTTGTTTGTGATACAGTTGTCTACAGACAGGCTCCTGTGCTTCAGCCAAAACCACATTTTACTTTGTTAAGGCAGCTGAGAGTACAGCACTCGTATTTTTTTTACAGTAGTACTTTACTGTATCTGTAATGCAGAACACCAACATGATTTACAGGCGTGCTGGAAGATCTGCTCGAGTTAACCAGAGTGAAGCCCATGTTCTGGAGGAATACATAATTTATCCATTTCCTGAGCTTCAGAGGTCTTAATTTCAGTAATTTTCTCATGTCAAAGGAGCACACACATCTATTGAAGAAACTTAGTTATGCTTTACAAATTTGTGGGGGTGCTTACTTCTCCTGCTACATAATCATAGAATCCTAGAATCACAGGGCTGGAAGGGACCTCATCTAGTCCAACCCCCCTGCAACAAGCAGGGATATCTCTGACTGGAGCAGATTGCCCAGAGCCCCATCCAGCCTGACCTTGAATGTCTTCGGAAATGTGGCTTCCACCACTTCTCTAGGCAGCCTCTTCCAGTGACCCAGCACCTAATAAACCTCTTTCTTTTCACCACTGCATTGATTGCAAGCTACGGGCACAAGACATTCCCCCAAATCCACTGATTTCACCTTTGCTGAAATGATAATGCAGAACCGTCTTCATAGCACAGTTCAAAATAAACCAAGCCATCCCCGAGATTTTGTGGCACTTAAAGCAGTTTGCTTTCCCCCAGACAATTGCATTCTCCTTAGCTACATCAGCAGTAACGCTGCGCCAGAGTATTTCAGTGTAGCATTACGTATATTAAGAAAACTTTTTCCTTCTTAACTTGGTGGGTTTAGAAGAACTTTTAAAGCCCTCTATTTTGAAATACTGTTCACTGTCATCTCAGTAGAAAAGGAGATAAGGCATCTGATTGTCACTGCTCTGTACTTTCCAATGTGAATACACCAGAAACTCAGATTGGGCTGCAGTTACGGATCTTGAGGAGGCACTTGCCTTTCATTCAAATCATGCTTCCAAATACCTGGGTGTCAGCATTTCAACAACTGTGATGAAAAATCAGTGTCAGCCCAGGCGGGTCTGTGGTACTGTTATCACAGCCTGGAAAAGTGAGGACAATTGCCACAGGGAACTGATGTGGAAATGCTCAAACTTGTGGGATTAACAGAAGAGCCGCTCTGTAGGACTGTCCTTTGTGATCGTATCATGCACCACTTTCTGCTGCACACAAAAATGAAATGAGCTTTAACTCGTGACTCACATCATCCGATTCCCTGATGAGCTCTGTATCTTCCACTTGCACCACGGCATCAGCACCACATGGAATTGGAGCACCGGTTGTAACGCGCATTACCTGACCCGGCATCACAGTCTGAGTTGGCTACAAAATAAACAAAAATCATTGCCTTTTCACAAGAAAAATCCCAAGCCATTTAAACTCTATGAAAGTACTATGAAATGCTCAAATTGCTGTTCATGGCACGACTCTTAAACATACCGCCAGTGATAGCAGCAAATAGGAACTCATTAGGTCATCACTTTGGATCTGGCCTTTAAGTGACATATTAGGCAGCTTCCAACCTTTTCCCTTCGATTTCTATCCCAAGAATAACTTTCAGAAGAAGCAATACACTGCTACTTTCATTGGCTCACAAAACTGAATGGCTTAGTAATAACAGTTAGATGGCAACTTAGCAACTTCCATGAGCAAATTACTAGTAGTTCTTTTTACATAAATATTTTTGCAGAGTACTCTAAAGGCCAGGGTTGACACTGCTTTGTTTTGGCTAGGGTGACCTTTTGTTTTAGCAGCACATTTGCACGTGGAAAACCAACAGCTTGTAAGCGATGGAACCAGCTGCTTCGTTTTTAAGCAGTTTTCTTCGTAGTGAGACAGCTCAACACCAATTCACACAAAATCTCTCTCTATTTTTATCCATTTTAGGATAGAAATCTACAATTCCGTAAAGTCGTGTGACATTACAAGGTTGCAGCATGAGAAAAACCCAGAAAAATATCAGAGCAGCACAATAAAACAAACCAGCATGGTTTTACTGAAACTCCTCACCAGGCGGCCAGTTTTAAGACACATTTTTCAAACTCCAGATTCAAACTGCTAATTTGACCACAAGCACTAAAGACATAAATAACCAAAAGAAAAAGATTCCCACAAAATACAACTGAAAGAAGCTGGTATGATGATTGAGATTTCATTGCTGGAATGTTAGTGCTTGCTCCCTGCAACACTTTGCTAAGCCCTGCTTATTTAGGCTTGAGTGCACTCAGTGAACATGCCCTACACACAGCTCGACACAGCCATGATCAAATCAACATGTTCTGTATGTGCCACACATATCATTCAAGTGCAGACTGACTCTGTATTCCGTGGGTGGCACTGGAGTTTGTCCAGGGCTTCTGTGCTTGGTTTCTATTTATCGATATATTCCCCTCCCATTGCCCCTCTTGTTCCACCTGGAGTGGTTNTTTGCTAAGCCCTGCTTATTTAGGCTTGAGTGCACTCAGTGAACATGCCCTACACACAGCTCGACACAGCCATGATCAAATCAACATGTTCTGTATGTGCCACACATATCATTCAAGTGCAGACTGACTCTGTATTCCGTGGGTGGCACTGGAGTTTGTCCAGGGCTTCTGTGCTTGGTTTCTATTTATCGATATATTCCCCTCCCATTGCCCCTCTTGTTCCACCTGGAGTGGTTTGGCAGCAGCCCTGGTGGACAGGTAGGAAGATTGCTGGGGGGGGAGGTTTTGAGGGAACACAGATGCTGTGTGCAGGGTGGGGGCATGGAGGGGGTTCTGGGAAGAAGAAGGGGTGGAGGGTGGGAAGGCCAGACACCATTCTGATGTGATGTTTTGAGCTGCTGTGTATTTTCATGTTGGCTCTGTGTTTCGCCCTCGCAGCCTCTGCTGCCTGAGTGCCCTGACTCTGTTTTGGCTTTGGTTGTTCTCTGAGCTCTGCTCCAGGACTGCAATCTTCCCGTTGGCCCCAGCTGCTCTGAGGCCACAGCCCTTCATGCCAGTTCCCCCCTCTCCTGGAATTCACCACCGCCGGTTGTATTGTCTTTTGTACATTATTTCCTACTCCTCTTGCACTCACTTTCCTCTCATGACCCCTCTTATTTTCCCCCATTGAAGTTAGAGCATTTTATTCCAGTTGCCTGACGTCTCCTATTCCAAAATTCTCCTACTTAAAAAAACTTGCCCTGTGGGGGTTCCACCTTTAACCCTAAAACCAGGACAGCTTCTCAGACTGTGATTACCACATATCTGACAGCGACCCACAGATCTGCAAGCAGTGATGCCCAAGCAGTCCTTTACTCCATGACCTTTGGTGGGAGACTCAGACATCTGCAGATTCTAGACCAGGGGCCAATGTTTTAGCTGCATGAAGCTGGGTTTGCCTTGCCACTCACCTAGTCCATTTCAGCACAGTCTGAACCTCCAAAATATGAGTGTTACCTGGAAATGTGTGTATGTTCCTCACAGGGACGGAAAGTCCAGTGAGAGGCTGGAAATGGGTTGGACCAGCCTTGCCACAGGACTGCAGTGACACCTGCGTATTGCAAGAAACAGCTGAGCCTGGAGCTAGCTGAATTCTGGCCATTTTGTCTAAGGGTAACAGAAATACACCATCCTTTGGGCAGAACAAATAACAGGCTACAATACACTAAAAGAAGGATCACACCCGCCATACGTCATAGCCAGTGTGCTTTCAGGGCCTGATTCAGCTTCATCTAAAGGTATCCAAAACAGAGGACATAAACTGATAGATTTAAAAGAGCCTTTCCATTTCACAACACAGACTACGTGAGGAGATGGGGACAAAGAGCTGAGAAGCTCCACTTCTACTGAAATAAAGTGAAAATAATCTTGTCCATTGTTTTAGCAAAACAAGTATCTCAAAAGGGAAAGCATACCCCTTGGATCCTGGGAACAATTTTGCAGATAAAGTCTTTAGGTACGATACAAATAGGTAACACTGGTTTTAACTTCCTGAAGTCTTTAGTGCCAATTTTTAGAGGAAAAATGTATTGCATTAAAAAAAGGCATTTTTGGGGGGGCCTCAAGAATCACAAAGAATACAAAATATTGAAGACTCTGTCCGAAATCACTGCCTATGGTGACAGAATGTGCTGTGACAATTTATGCTTTTGGAAATCATTGTCAGATGAGTTAATTTTTTTGAAGTCTAATGATGTGCAACTGTTGAAAGAAATTTACTATGATACAGTAAGAACTGCTTTTAGAATTGGTTGCTCATGTATTTGATTGCCTTCATGTCCTTTGAGGGTTTGACCAGGTTAATGTTATGAACAGAAGTCAATAACTAGCTTTGTATGTGACTATCCAGGACAGTAATCTGGGCTAGGGACTATGAAGATAAAGAAATGATTCCTTCTCAGAATTTATTAAAGTTCACCAGGTTGACTAAAGCTCTTTTAAAGGCCTTTGAGATCTCATGCTTACCCAGGACAGGGCAGTGGTGGCTCTTGTACTTCACCTTCACCACTGCTCACGTATTTAATGTTAGTCAGTGAATAACCCCAGAAAGAATCTGTTGATCACAGACCCCGTGCCAGGCCTTTTCTCCTTCACATGACTATTCCCCTGCTGTGGAATTCACAGGGGCCACACTCCGCTCTGTAAAAAGGCCCAAGTGAACGAAAGGTGAACAGTGCCTGGTTTCCATCCTAAGTTGTCTAACAGCCACCGTTAGAGGAGTCTGTCAGGAAATGCCAAGCTGCAGCTATGCAATACTGCAGGAAGAAGGTCACTGCTTCCACTGGCTGAGATTCTCACCCATGAGGCCGTGTGGATGGCTCATGACTAGCACTCTCAAATGTGCCCTAACCTCCCCAGAGCAGGACAGGGTCTGAAAGATTTCCTCAGTAGAAAATTAAAAGAGGTTAGCATCCTTGCTCCACCCCGGCAACATTCCAGCTCTGGTTGGATGGGCCTCTGGGCCACCTGTTCTAGTTGAAGATGTCCCTGGCTCATTGCAGGGGGGGCTTGATTAGACCTTTGCAGGTCCCTTGCAACCCAAAGTATATGAACGTAAACGCAATCACATGGAAATGGCCATCAGAAAATAACACACCATTTACCACGGGGTGCAGAAATGTCCAACCTTGCTATACGGCCTCTCTGCAATTTTCACTCCCTTTTGCTTTCTCTCCGTGTAGCCTTCACACAACCTTTTCCCCTACAGAAGGAGCCAACTCTAAAGCTGTTTTGAACTCCCTGCTGTGAATCATCCTGTTAATTGGGCTGTAACACGAAAAGCGGAATGCTTAGAGTGACTGAAGGGTGAAATGAGTCTGTCGAGCCTTCCAAGGCTATAAATAATTTCTCTGGAAGGAGATGAACCTGAAGACATGTTGGCCCAAGAAAACACTTGGACCAATTATTCAGAGGTTAATGGCCTCATTTTTCTAACCTGCCATTGGTATTTCCAGAATTATTCTCTCTCAGCTTGTCTCCTCCCACCCAATTTTTGTTCCTTGCCAAAGAGGTTTCCCACTCCCATTAATCTGAGAGGACAGACTGTCCATGCAGAGAGTCATTTGTGATCTCTTAAATATTGTAGGAGAGAAACAAGCTCCTGTTTGTCCTTTCATCCTTGGTACAAACCAGCTGAACTGATCAGGACACTGAAACCCCTTGGCCCTGTGGACAGTGCTCCTGAGCAGCCACAGCTCCAGCAGTATTGTTGGTAAGCACCACTGTGCTGTGATATGTTTTAACTACCCAAATTTTGAGGACAGATGAATAATGCTGGGAATGATAAATCAGCAGATACACAGATCATTAGGAGTGCAAAGGCACCTCCAGGGGTCATCGAGTCCAACCGCCCTGCTCGAGTAGGATCATAAAACTTAAAACAGGTTACAGTAGCTTGCTCTGCTGGATTTTGCTTTCTTGTAGGGACCACAAAAAGGGCTGTAGAAACAGGTGTCAGTCTTTTGGGTTCTGGACTAACACTGGAAAATGCAGCAAGAAGGGCTATAAGGCAGGTGAAATGGATCAGTTTCTTTTTTTAGTATTTAAAGTAATTTTACATACGTCTTATAAGAGATTCATTAATCTAAGTTCACCTGGTTATCAGGAGTGAGAAGATGTGTGTTAGATGAAAATGGAATTTATACGATGGATGGGACCCAGAGCACAACCAACTTTCATAGTTCTCTGTATCTATCACAAACGGAATGCCTGCCACACATTTAGTGGCACTTCAACTCCATTCAAAACCAGACGGAACAAACCTGCAACTCACAGCACTTCTACAGCCTGAAGCAGCTTTTGAAAAACCTCTCTTTTATCCAAGACACTTCTGCTCAGCAGTCAACACGGACTCACTGTAGAATCCTCATTAAAACAGATCAAACCTTGGTTTGTCTGTTAGTTATTTCATCTCTGCGTCACTTCACAGAGGGTGCACACAGCTGTAGCTGGGTCTTGCAACTGATGAAGAAAATCTTTGGATTAACTCACGCTCTCCTGAAAAGGAGGTAGCAGGCACAATGACATTGAGAGAATGTAAAGTGTTGTTGAGCAGAACTGATTTTCTTCCTGTCACCCCAGAATTAGTACAGGAATTCTAACAAATGTTTGAGAGAAAATCCCAATTAACATCCACTCATGAATTTCTACACAGTGCAGAGAAGGTCATGAATGTGTGCTACCCTGATTCATTCTGAAACTCAGGTGTGGTGCACAAACACTTGATTTAATGAACAGAAAAGGAGCAACACTGTAAGCTAGGCTGCTGTAGTCATACCTACCTTTACAAGCTTCATACAGAACTCTTACACTCTGTTTTGCAGGTACCAGTAATAAGCAGGGAGCTTGTGGAACAGTTATTGGGTCAATGTTCCTTTTGAGATCTGTCAGCAAGCAGGGGTTAATTCTCGCTTTCCTCTGTTTATGAATTGTAACAGCCACTAGAGACCTTATGTCCTCCAACACTGTGCTAGGACAGAACGCTACTGTATTGGACACGTCAGCACAACACTCCCAAGTATTTTGGGACAGCCTTTTTAGTTCCTTACATAACTGTACGACCTCGCTTTCTGAAAGCATTTCCCAAGGTACAACACAGCAGGAGGGTAGGTACAGCTGTGTCCTACTTCATACACCTCCAAGAATACTGAGGTGTGGAGTGCTAGCAAGGCTTGGAAGAATATAAAGCAGCGTTTTACAAAAGAAAAATACATCAGAAAAGAGATAAATTCTGCTCACCTGCTCACCAGCCTGGGATTCCCCTATGATGAATCGATCTCCTGGGCCATCAGCAGCTGTTAAGATGGACAATACAAATGGTAAAGGCTGAACCAAAGCAAACGATGGCATCAGAGATTAAGAACAGGAGAACCAAAGAATGGTCTAAGATTCATCTCTTCTATGTCAGCATGAGAAAATCATAGATGTTTTGCAAACTCCAAGTCTCCAGGACTCCTCATCATCTGTATTTTTACAGGGACTTCACAGGCACAATTCATCACTAATGAGGCTTGAGCTCCTGCCTGCTGCAGAGGTCTTCTAGCAAGCTGTACTAGTGGCATTACAGACTCCACCATGGTGTAAACATGCATGGAGCACGAGCAACTCTGTCTGCCCAAGTATAGCAGGCATGCTGGCATGAGTGTTCAGTTCAATCTGGGGTCACATAATCACATTTAAATAGGTATTTTAATTAATTTTAAATCTGTAATGGTCAGAAGTTAATTTCCCAGAGATGTCTAACCAGTGACACCCTTCATCTTAATACCTTCTGTTTTCTTTCAGCTGCCCTGAATACAAGGCTAGATAGCGTCACTGTACTGAGAAGTGATCTTAAGAAGAAAGCCCATTCAGGATGTGTAACTGTTTATCACATTTGCACTTAGATACCAGCTGCAACTCTGCAGATAATATTCTGTGGTACAGAGCAGCTTGGCAGAGAGGGACCTGGCAGTACTGGTTGACAACCAGCTGAACATGAGCCAGCAGGGTGCCCAGGTGGCACAAAAGGCCAATGGCATCCTGGCTTGGATCAGCACTAGTGTGGCCAGCAGGACTAGGGATATTATTCTCTCCATGTTCTGGGCACTGATGAGGCCTCCCCTTGAGTACTGGGGGCAGTGCTGGGCCCCTCACTTCAAGAAAGAGATTGAGGGACTGGAGTGGGTCCAGAGCAGCAACAAGGCTGGGGAAGGACTGTAGGGAAAGGCTGATGAGGAGAGGCTGAGGGAGTTGGGGTCGTTTAGCCTGGAGAAGAGGAGACTCAGGGAGACCCTATCACTCTCTGTAACTCCCTGAACGGAGGCTGTAGTCAGGTGGGGGTTGGGCTCTCCTCCCAGGCAACCAGGGCCAGGATGAGAGGGCATGACCATTAATGTAGTCAATATTATTTGTGCCTACAAGCTTTGTTTCTCGTATCCTGAGACAACAAGTCTACTAGAACAGTAAGACTAGAGTAGATTGGCACAGAACAGATTAGAGTAGACTAGAATGGAATAAAATGATTTCAGTTGGAAGGACCTGAATCAATCACTTGGTCCAACGGCCTTACTGCTTCAGGGCTGGAGAAAAGTGAGACTGTTGAGGACATTGTCCAAACACCTCTTAACTACTAAAAGGCCCAGGGCATCAATCACCTCTGTGGGAAGCCTGTTCCAGTGTTTGATAACTGTCTCGGTACTGAAATGCTTCCAGTCTATGCCTTCCTTGGTGCAGTTTGAACCATTCCCATGGATCCTGTCACTGTATCCCAGGAAGAAGAGATCAGCACCTCACACTCAATGTCCTCTGCTCAGACAGCTGTAGAAAGCAATGAGGTTGCTACTTTCCCACAAACTAGATGAATCCAGAGTCCTTAACTGCTCCTCACAAGACATTCCTTCCAGTCCTTTCCCCAACTTTGCCTGTCCTCTGGGTGCACCTGAGCACCTGACTGTCATTCAATCTGTATCCACTACCAAAATTAAGGGCTGGTGTGTTGATTCTCACTTAAGTTGTTGAAGACAGTGTTCTTCTCATTCTGCATCTTTACTGAGAGTGTACTCATGCTTTCCCTTACCTCGAAGCAACCAAGTTGCAAGACAGCATTTGCTTGATCCCAAATACCTCTTGAGTTCTTAGAGTTGTATCATCTGCGTTTCTCTGGCTACTTCTGCACTCCCTTACCACTACCACTGGTCATTTCGGTCTGCCTGTCTCTCAC
The DNA here is from genome assembly GCA_013397515.1 of Upupa epops. Lineage (NCBI taxonomy): Eukaryota > Metazoa > Chordata > Aves > Bucerotiformes > Upupidae > Upupa > Upupa epops. The sequence goes on from VZRI01000219.1 coordinate 756,910, forward strand.
ATACATGACAGACACCTAGGGTCAAGCTCTGCTTGTAGACCTGGGATTTTAATTCTGAATTAAACCCATAGGAAAGCTCCTGCACCACATCTGGATTTGCAGACAGTCTATTTCATGGACAGTTGCCTTCCATTGTTTCATCTGCCAGTAACAGAAAAGGCATTTCTATGTCTCTAGAAGAAAACTGGCTGTTGTGTCCAAATGTCAACATGTTCTTATGATGATTCAACCCCTATCACAAAGAAATCACTAACAGTCCAATGTTCAGTCATATACATTTCATTTTGCCTCCGCAGGCATCTGTGGTGACCAGCATTAGTCTTTACAAGAGGAAAAACTGATGCACAGAGAAGCAACCTGCTCAAAATTGTGCAGCACCAAGTGCAAAAGCAGAGGGTGGATTCAGGTCTCCTGGGAAACTACTCCCTGCCTGCTCCATAAAGTCAGACTACTGATTTCCGAAGTAAAAATGAGACTTCTGTTTTGTGGTGTCTCCATACGGGAACACTCTGATATGTATTCCCTATTCTCTATTGCAATCATAAAACAACTTGTAAAGAGGAAGCTGGATCTGTGACAGTTCAGCAAAGTAACAGACATATAAGAAAAGCCTGATTAAAACACAACAGAAGAAGAGAAGAACCTGTCATTCAGCAGCAGATGTGCTGGTACTCTCTTGAACTCTTTGTGTTCCCTAGAAATGAGCACACACGGATGTACATGTGCTCTGGTATATAGATATCCACTTAAAAGCTCAATTCAGCTCTTTCAAGACATCTGCCTTCTATGAAACTGTGACTTCAGCAATGATCCGAATCAAATCTCAATCAAAATAACCATTGCTGGACCAAACTCGGTGAACTAACGACTTCTGAAGTGGTTTTACAGACACTACTGCACGTCTACCAAGCGCGTGTTTACCTCTGACAGCGTAGCCATCTTTTACTGATGCTGGAAATGGTGGTAGGTTATCTTTTGCATATACATCTTGAGCAAGGACTCGGCCCATTCCATCTAGAAAAGAGGAAAGAAAATGCTCCAGGTTACTGCAGCTAGTGAAAGGGGACAAAAATGAACAGCAGTGTGCTCCAACGAGTGAAAGGTGGGGGTATGCGACAGGCACAGATCTCTCAGCTATTCATAGGTTCCTAGAATGGTTCAGGTTGGCAGGGACCTCAAAGATCCAAACCAACAGTTCCAAACCCCCCTGCCATGAGCAGGGACACCCCCACTAGACCAGGGTGCTTAAGACCTCATTCTATTCCAGCCTCTATGTAAATGAAAAAATACTGGAGTCTAATGAAAGCCCTGGTGGAAGGTTTGCTCATAAGTCTGTGCTGCTGGCTATGGTGAAATTGTTGCCAGCAGATCTGAATGTCAGGTATCCAAACCCAGAGGTAATAGCTCTGATGTGGCATCAGAAGTTGTTTTTCTTTCTTCAGGACAAGTTTTTATCCAGAAATTCCTTAAAAAATACATAAGTTCCCGTATTTGAATGAAAACAAAGGAAACAGGTCTTCTTTTCAAACCGCAAGAATAACATTTCCAAAGTGAATCCTATTTGCAAAAGATGACAGGCGATGGACTGAGCCCAGAGGACTCCACAGAAACAGCAATGCCGAAGAAGCTTCTGTAAATTCAGAAAGAAGTTTCGCAATAGATTAGCTTTGCTGAATCGCTGCGAGTGTTTCTCCTCAATGGACAGTGAGTGCACACAAGTGCCAGGATTATTTATGTAACTTTACGCAGGGATAGTAATAAATATTTAATAGCTGCTTCAAATGTACTCTTTCCCTTTGCTTGGCAACTGTGACTGATGAGTGTCTGCCTTGCTGTAGAGGGCAACAGGAATGGCTTCACCCTCAGTCGAGCATGCACAACTCATTGGTTTTACGGCACCAGCAAGACCTTTCTCTTGGTATGATGTGGAATGGACTGGAAACTGGGTTTCTTAATCCTCTGCACAACAGATGAATAAGAAAGAAGATTTGTTCCATGTCTGACTAGATGGACTGGGAATGAGCACATAGGTCAGAACTACTACGACTGGCTTGACTTGATGATCTTCAAGGTCTTTTCCAACTTTGATGATTCCATGGTTCTATGATTCCAGTGTGTTTATGTAGAAGGGAAGCTCATCTCATAATAGAGGCCACTGCTCTTAGCAGTGTATCGTGGCACAGAAAGGCAATATCCAGCTGGAAGGAGGAAGGAATGAGAGGATGCACGAATACTTCTGCCAAGAGCATTTGCATGGATATGTACTTTCTGAATGATGACCGTTCAGACATGCCAAGACAGGAGACACACATAAAGCACGTTTCTTCTTCTGCGGATAGCAAAATCGATGTGGCTCTGGATTTGCTGGGAAGGCAGAAGACACTAAATGGCCAGGCTTTGTTAAAAAGTGCACCTAGATGATTGAAAAACACTCTGCTCCAGCGAAGTTTCATTACAATTGAGATTATACTTTAACTTATTAACATGAAGTGATTTAATTAGCAATTAATTAGAATAACCACAACATAATTGGGCTCATGTCCATAGGTATCGATTTGCAGCCCAAGGCAAATATTTATATTGCATATTATTTTGGAATAGGTACTGCCATGAAAATGGTGATACATTTTACTTAAGCAACTAGAAAACACCTCTGTGATGGCTCTTAGTGTCTGTGCATCACTGCAGATCACTGTCTGTGACATACGATACAGAAAGCTTGTGGAAGGTTGTAAGCTTGCTGTGAGAAGAAGAATGCAGATACAAAGAGCACAGCAAAGGCAGCTATCAAAGGTCTAGGCAAAACATCCCCTGTTCACTGATGCACCAGTTCTTGTACAGAAGCAATGCTTCTAATTTTAGCAGACATGTTGTGTCTTTGTTTTACTCCTTGTCTGCATAAAATATCACACCAGTTAGAGCAAAGTTGAACAGCGTGTTCCTGGCATTCTGCCGTAATGTGCTGGAAGGGTATAAATGGCCAGCAAGTAGCGGGAATGAATTGCATTAAGGGGAGAAAAATGTAAGAGTTATTAGCTGAAGCCATAGACATTTAAAATAAGGCAAGTCAGCAAGTAGAGGACAAACCGAAGTACTTCTGTGTTGTCCTTTATTTGAACAATTCTATTAAAATTTGCTGTTTGACCTTAGCTTGATTCATTGTTATGAAATATATTCTGACTATCGGATGCCATTGAACTGCCCTTTGTGATGTTTCTAGTTCTAACAAAAAACGGAGAATTTCATGACACCACCTTTTAAAATTTGTCTGTTTTCTCAAGCTTGACCGGTGGAACAGGAACAGTCCTGTGAAGAATTCTCATTTCTTGGGGTATTGCTACTTGGGTAAAGCAGTGAGACACAAACTGTACCGGAGGTGCATATTGCTTCTGCTTTCTACTTCTAGGAGCAGTTAAACTTTTCCCTCTGCCTAGTTTCAGAAATAGTCGTCACCACATTGTTTTATATTAACCTTGTATACCTAAGCAATACCCAGGTAACTGCTTTTAGCAGGAATAAAAGGCTAATTGGGGACTTCAAAGCAGATGGTGACGATGGCAGGTGGGAAATGTGCTTCAGCTGCCTCAGATTTATGGCACCTCTGTCAAGTGCTTTAGGAATGTCTTCTTTTGTTAATATGGAAGGGGCTAAGTGATCTACACAGGCACTGGGCAATACTTTTACCAATGCGAAAGCTGTATTTCAAGAGATACCTTTGCTCATCCTCCCCCTTGTGTTAGGAGAGAATAGATATGAGAGCTGACAGTGTGCCATGGCTTAATCAAGAATAACTTCAGGGTCATACTGGCTGCTTGTACAGAGCTACATTCCACAGTTTGATTTATAAAGGTGAAAACTATGTGATACGTTTGGTCATGTAAATAAGTCAGGATACAAATTTAATGAGATAAACTGCAATCACAGAATCATCAACATTTCACTCTCCTTTATGCTCTCGAAAGACAGTCTTCAGGAGCTCAGCGTTAATTCTTATTTTAAATGGTTCTAATATTGCAATAATTTATGTGAAATAAAGGTATTATTGAAATAAATGTAAACCTCGCCCAAAGCATGTTACAGCAGGAAATTCCACACATTGCGATCTGGTCTGATTTCACCGTGGTTCTAACCAAGAAACTGACAAAGCAGATAGATGAAAAAACTGCTACTAACTGTGACAACGACTGGTGCAACACAAGAACAGACAGAACACAGATGCAGCATATGAGAGGGATGCTTATTCCCTGCTGGCATTAGCCACATCTTATTAACTTTTAGGCAAAATACAGCTTCTGTCCAGAAACACAACAGCAGCCGCACAACTGTTCTGTGAAACAGTATGTAAGTTTTCATCTTAAAGTGGAAAAGATAGAGAGATGGAAAAAGAAAGAACATAGCAATAGAAGGAGAAGAGAATAAGACGTGCCTGTAGAATCAGGGATGGAAATAGAGGAAACACAGCAGCTTATTAATACTTGTTCTTCCCTCTAATCTATGCAACCCAAATTCAAGAACCTATCTCTGCATTGTCCACAAAGGGCTATCGTAGCTAAGCCAGGTGACAGCTGTTCAAAGAGATTTAATACCTATGCTCAGGCATTTATGCCTTAGTGCTGCCTTCTAAGACGCACAGCGCTCTGAAAGTGTGGGATGTAAGGTGCACATTCCTCCTTTACCCACTGTAACGCAGGACACGCAACACCTCCTCAGACATTTGTGTCCTGTTGCCAAGGCGCAGATCTGCTCTCTGAGTGACCAAGCACACAGGTGTGGTGTTAGCTACAGTCTGCCGGATCAGAATGTCAACATTAAGGCATCGCAAAGGTTTGTGGCAGCACAAGCTTTGGGTGAAAAGCATGAAAACGGTGAACTTTCAAGTCAGAAGAGAGAATACTGCACTCAGAAAACATCTGAATGTCTCTGCTCTCTAGAGCCCTTGAAGCTCATGGTTCCCCTATCTCTTTGCTCACCACGTTAACCCTGGAGGAGGTTTCCTCTTCCCTACCTACTTCAGGATTACTTGACCACACGCTTCCTCTCACGGTATGCTTCTGTGCCCAGAACACTCTGACAGGTCATGCCCAGGCTTGGTGTGAGGGATAACAGAAGCAAGAGAAACACTTAATAGGCATCACAAACACATACTTCAGCAGGGAGGATAGTTTAACTGCTTAAACATGAAAGGTGTCCCATTAATTCCCTTTAAGCCCCCACAATGGCTTCACCTACCCTCATTTACGGGTACAGACACCGTCACAAGGTCTGACATTTTGCCTGCTTTTTGGTGCTTTTAAGACAACCTCATCATAGAAAGCAGTAACAACTACCCTGCATGATAGAGATTCAACAGATCAAACATTAAATGCCAGGAGGGATCAGAAAACAATCAAATGCAGTGGCAGAATAGAGATGGAATTGGGTGTACAGGAATAAGGGGGCAGACTAGGAGGCTAAGTAGCATCTGGAAAAATAGACTGGCATGAACTGTTAAAGATACAGACATGGAAAAAAGTGACCTGAAAGCAATAATCACTTTGATTTTACCATTAATTTTGGATTGGAAAGCGGATTAGTGAGAATCTTCCACACTAAGAGAGCAGCGTGAATGACCACAGTACAAACAGGAGCATCAACAGGAGTCCAGTGTTAACCAGTGCGCCATGAGACCAGAGGTATTTAGAGTTTCATTACAGATTCTTTTTGGAAGCAGCACTGAGCTCAAGCAACTTTCTTTTGGTTTGGATAGGAGACTTCTGCTCTTGTTACTGGCATTTCCTAAATCCATCCCTCCTGGAGAAGTCACTGTCTCAGACATCTCACTACATTAATAAAGTACTCCAGGAGGTTGTAAAATAAGGAGATGACCATCCTAATCCTCACAAGCAATCCAGCTTAAAATACCTCTGTAATTTATGATTTCTGTTCCAAGCACTGGGGTCATCTCCAGAACTGTGATGAAGGCCTTGTCCATAGATGTCAGTGGGAATGGAGACATGCGGTGTCTTCTTGCTACCTTGGTAATGTCAACCGCACTGTGACCTGCAACAGGAGAGCACCAGGTTAACGTATGACACAGTGTGTGGCTGTACATACCTGCCTTCATTTAAACCACTTGGCTGAAGTGAAGCTGGCACTTCTGGATCAACTACATTTGTCAGCATTCACTATCGAGAGTTTCTGTCAGACACTAGGAAGGCACAGAGCTCACTGTGAATCCAAAAGACATTTAAAACAAAAGGCAGTTTTGAGCTGGAAAAGTTCACGCAATTGCAGATCCTGGCTTGCGATGAAAACCGCACTGGCAATCTTGGTGAGCGTTAGCCGGCCCTTTAACCAGCAACAGAAAGCCTTCAAGACAATGCAGTTTCTTACACTGAGGACGATCATCCTGGGCTACCACAGCTCTACAAACTTGGGTTGGTTCAGTCATCCCACTCTGTATTTTCAGACACTGCAGACGAGGGAAGGCTCTACCTTCCTACACTGTCTTCCCTCTCTTCCTGCCCTCTGCCCCCCATCCTGAATACCCTCTCAAACCTAGACTGGTTCAGGTTGGAAGGGACCTTCATGATCATCCAGCTCCAACCCCCTGCCATGAGCAGGGACACCTCCCTCTAGACCAGGGTGCTCAAGGCCCCATCCAATCTGGCCTTCAACACTTCCTGGGAAGTGGCAGCCACAACCTCCCTGGGCAACCTGGTCCAGTGTCTCGGCACCCTCAGTGTGAAGAACTTCCTCCTGACTTCCAGTCCATTAATGTTTGTCTGCTGAGTGTCCCAGGGAGTTTCTAGTGGAAAGACCACACTCCTGCATTTAACAAAGGGATATCCATCCCAAGCCCTCCTTTCCCACTACTATGCCTCTATTTTGTAAGTAACCTCGTAAGAACGAGGAAAATGACGGGAAAGCCTCGGAGAGATCCAGTCACACTTCCCAAGTCTTTGCAGAAAGAAAGAAACCCTACTTAGCAACACCGTGATTCTTGCAGGTTCAGCAGACTCCACACCATATATTGTAAACATTTTTCCTGTCTGTATAAATTAAGAAACTATTTTCTTAAATGGAAGACAATGCTAGGCAAAAAACCGTCACAGCACAGAAATGTTACAGCTGAGGGAACTGTGTGACAGCAAACAACTTTTATGGTAGCTCTGTTAAGTGCTTTAATGTTTATGTTTTACTGCTTCCTAAACCTCACTGTTAGCTGCTTCAGAACCTAACACTTCACCCCATTATAGAATCACAGACTGTCAGGGGTTGGAAGGGACCTTGAAAGGTCATCCAGTCTAATTCTGCCAGAGCAGGATCCCTTAGGTCCAGTCACACAGGAACAGTCCAGATGAGTTTTAAACGTCTCCAGAGAAGGAGACTCCACAATCCCCCTGAGCAGCCCCTTCCAGTGCTCTGTCACCCTCACCTGGAAGAAGTTTCTTCTCATCTTGATGTGGAACCTCCTCTGTTCCCGCTGACACCCATTGCCCCTTGTCCTATCACTGGGTGCCACTGAGCAGAGCCTGGCTCCTTCCTCCTGACACCCACCCTTTCCATATTGATCAACATTCATGAGGTCATCCCTCAGTCTCCTTTTCTCCAAGTCCAAGAGACTCAGCTCCCTCAGCCTTTCCTCATCAGGGAGATGCTCCCCTCCCTTCATCATCCTTGTGGCTCTGGGCTGGACTCTCTCAGGCAGTTCTGTGTCCTTCTGGAATGGAGTGTCCCAGAACTGGACACAATATTCCAGATGTGATCTCACCAGGGCAGAGTAGAGGGGGAGGAGAACCTCTCACAATCTACTAACCACATCCCTATTAATCCACCCCACGATGCCACTGGCCTTCTTGGCCACATTGCTGGCTCATGGTCATCCTGCTGGCCACCAGCATCCCCATGTCCCTTTCTCCAACAGTGCTCTTCAACAGATCAGCCTCCAAGCTATCCTGGTCCCTGTGATTGTTCTTGCCCAGATGCCAGAGTCTACACTGCGCCTGCTGAATGTCATTCAGTTCCTCCCTGCCCAACTCTCCAGCCTGTCCAGGTCTTGCTGAATGGCAGCCCAGCCCTCTGGGGTGTCAGCCACTCCTCCCAGCTTTGTGTCATCAGCAAATCTGCAGATACTGCACTCTAATCCCTCATCCAAGTCGTTAACAAACATATTGAATAGTACTGATCCCAGTACTGACCCCCGGGGGACTCCACTAAAGGCCTCCAACTAGGCTCTGTCCCACTGACCACTACTCTCTGGCTTCTATACTGCAGCCTGCTCACAATCCACCTCACTGTCCAGTCATCCAGATCCTTTAACCCTTAAAACATGGATGAATTCCTAGGCTTTGAACAGTGCTCAGAGTGCTACTTTCATGTTTGGAATTCTGTGTCTGATACACATGATTTGCCCACATCAGAAGAGCAGTTAAAATCCACTCAGAAATGCATTCTTGTTACGTTTGGAAAATAGGTAACATCTCCTAACCTCTGACAACTCTGTTTCAACTCCAGAAGTGACACCTACAAGCAAAGCCCGGAAAACACACACTGAAAGTTAGCCTCTTTGTGTTTAACATCTGCACAATTAACCTTAATGAAGAAAGGAAGATAGATCTGACTATAACTACTGAGCCTTCTCTCTCCATATTTCTTCCTGCTAACAAATGCTACACCTTCCTACAGAAGTATCACAGAATCATTCTGGCTGGAAAGGACCTCCAGGATCACCAAGTGCAGCCCTCATCCCAACATCTCTCTAACTCCTAGACCATGGTCTCAAGTGCTCTAGTTACTAGTTTTTAAAGTCCTCCAGGGATGGTGACTCCACCACCTCCCTGGGCAGCCTGTTCCAGTGCTCAACCACTCTCAGGAGAAAGAACTTCTAAGATCCAACCTAAAGCTCCACTGACGCAGCTTGAGGTCATCATACACAAGTGGGTGTGTGAGTGGCTGATGTGTCAAAGGGTTGTGCTGCCATCCAGAACGACCTTGATAGGCTGGACAAATAAGCAGGCCAGTTTGAAACCAAGAGCTACTGGTTTTGCACAAGAACTTTCTTTATTCTTTATTTCATTCCAATATAACTCTTATTATACTACTCGTTTCAGTTTTACAAGCATGAACCGAGCAATTACTATTAAGCTTACAGGAATAACTGTTAAAAAAAAAAAAGGCAAAGACCATTGCCTTTCCCAGGAAAAAGTACAGCTGAATGAATGGAAGTTTAAATCACATCCATGGAGAGATACTGCGCTGTACAGCTGAATCACAGGCTCACAGAAACATTCTGGCTGGAAAAGAACTTCGGGATCATCAAGTCCAGCCCTCATCCCACCATCTCCCTAACCCCTAGACCATGGCCTCAAAGGCTCTAGCTACTCGGTTTTTAAACCCTTCCAGGGATGGTGATTCCACCACCTCCCTGGGCAGCCTGTTTCAGTGCCCAACCACAGTCTCTGTAAAGCATTTCTTCCTAAGATCCAATCTAAACCTCCTCTGTCACACCCTGAGGCCATCATGCACTTGAACACACCTAGACACAACCACTGGTTTTTTAAACTCTACAATTAGTAAGTGGTGCTTTCTAATTACCAGCAAATGACATTAAACAACCTCCCCAAGTTAAAACTTTCCCTCATGCCAAACATCAGAAAGCTCTAAAAATAACTACTTCCATTCAGAAGCATTTTGTAGTACCAAAATACTCCTCAAGTCTGGGAGCAGCTAAGGCAATTGGCTGCATGAGGTAGAATATTCCTGTCAGCCAAAACAATGTCCTCTTTTTGTTGTTGCACATCTACCCATCAGTAGCTTTTAGACTAGGAATGATTGCCTGCAAAGCCAGGGAAAGACTTTGTGCGGTACCAAACCATGGGTCATTTGGGTCAAAACTAACCAATCTTTGCAGTCTTTGGGCTTGGTTTTATGCATCCAAATGTTCAGCGGACGTTCTGATATGAAAATAAACATCAAATGTAATCAACTGGAGAATCTTCTTGGAGTGTTGGTGCTTTTTGCCACTGAATTCCTATAGCCGTGCTTGATAATTTACAACAATATATTGCCACAAACAATACAGACCTCCATGTCTTTAGAAGCAAAGTGGGAAGAAAAGATTGAAAGACAGCTATCTGTTAATACATGAACAGTACCAGCTATTTACACCTCTATTTTATCTTTGGATTTTCCTAAGTTATTACATGTGTTCTGCAAACTCACTTAAGTTCCCTCCATATCCTTCCCATCTATCACTTGCTGCTTCCTCAGCAGTCTCTGCTGCCCAAAAGAGACACGATGCTGCAGTACTTACTTGCTCTGAGGATGTTCTCCTTGCTGCTGCACCTAGACTGGACCTGCAGAGAGAGCACAGAGCCTATGAGCTGAAGAAGTTTACAAGAATGCCAAATACCATGATACAGTGGGCAAGCTCCTGGGATCTAAGACAGAGGCTATGCATATTTTCAGCAACATTCTTACATACTCTACATGAGATAAGTAGATTAAAGCAGAAGGGTAGTAGCTGATGATCAGAATCTGATACAAGCACTTTGACCGTCCCCTGCCATAAGGAACAAAATGGCCTAAGGACAGTAATAAAGTCAAAGAACAGTGGTTAAAATGATGTGTTAGACTCCGGATTTAAACAGGAAAACCACATTTTTAAAGAATACAATTGTAATGACAGTCACTCTGAATCTGGGTCCCATTTTATGATTAGACAAAATATTAACACAACTACATTAGAATGACTTGCTTTAACGTTCTAACATTTATATTTTCAGGTATTGTAGCAAGAGCTTAGAATACTCCACTTAGATGGTTTTGATTCTGAAGATTTTGATAAGACCTCTGCACAACTGTATGAGCAACTCACAATAAACTCACATAAACAGCTCTTGGCTGGAGCCAGATAATTTTCTCAGTTGTTTCTGCGCTGCGCTTGTTCTATTCACATTTTACAGTGCAATTCTCCTTTCAGAAGTAACTGTGTGAGAACACCTGGTTTCTCATCAAATCCTCTTCCTAGATACTTAACTGCCACTGTGTCCTCCCAAAGCATTAGTCTGACTCCAGAGAAATGGGAGGATTTGCACTGGTCTGATGTCCTAGTAACAGTGGACATTTTGAGTTCCATCTGCTTACCATGCAGGTTCAAAAACTAGTGGGGTTTTTTGAAGAGTCTCAGTCCTGTAAATAGAACACAGTTCACACTTCATCTATGCTGGAGCAGCAGCTCTTGTTAACTCCTCTCTGATTTGGAAAGATAGCACATTGTGTAACAGCACTGGATCTGCGTGGTTTTAGATCAACTAATTTGAACAGCGAGCACCCTGTCTTCTGTCAGAACAGCTGACTGAAGTGGTGACACCTCAACAGAAAATCGTTTTCTGTAGACCAAACCCCAGCTACAGTGAACTTCACAGGAAGCCAAACCTCTGAGAGCGCATGAACAGACTCCTCCTTTTTCACTCCATTGACAAGTGTAATGCTAAATTTTATTGAGAGGACTACTGAAGTAAAACTGTCTCCATGTGATGCAAGAAGTGGAATAGCACAGGTGATGCTGAGGGTAGAATTTCCCTGCCAAACATTTTTCTCTGCTACAGAGGCAAAGGAATGAATCCGGATTATCTTCCAGACTCCAGTTTCAATTTACAGGCATAGAAAAAATTGCGTAGAGAGCGAGTATGTATGGTCTAACAATTGATGGAGAATGGAACACACTCAACACCCAAAAAGATTTCTTCATTTAAGGCTGAAACAAACTTTGTCCCAGCTTCTAAACCTCTTTCTTCTGTTCCACAGCAGCTTGCCCCAAATGCATATTCACATAAAAAAACTGGATTCTACAGCGCAACACAGTCTACTCATTGTAATGAAATAACTTATGGAAAGTAATGTTGCAACTTAGAGTGGGTTATGGTGTCCTTCCCTGAAAAAAACTGCTGTTTTTAAAACAACCAAACGAACAGAAAATCCCCGAACCCACCCCCCTTCCCACCAAAAAGACTACACAAGAAAACCGCAAACAAAACGTTCATGACGCCCGGATTTGGCCCAGAGTTGTTTCACCAGATTTCAAAGGCATGGCATGAACTCTCTTTGGAAGAAGTTAATCTTTACCTATAATTTATCAAAGGACAATTCTGGACCAAAAAGATGGTATAATGGTAGGAAAGAAAGCACAAAAGAGGGAGAGGCACAGATGGAGAGAGAGAGAGAGAGAAGCAGGATGGATGTGGCAAGGCAGAAGATGGTGTGTGCAGAAGGAGAGAGACATGGGCCTACGTGTGTAAGACTACTACTTAAAATGAAAGAGGCTCTCTGATTTCTCACTGAAAAATGTATGAAGAGAAAACGAGGAATGGGCTTGCTGCAAAATAACCAAGCAGTTCAGCAAATTGTGGGATGATACTCAGTGAGAGAACATAGTCCTAAAGAAAAAGGCAAAGAACCAAAAATACAAAACACAAACATCCGAAACAATCTACTGAAACAAACTAAGTAAAATATGTGATCCAAAGGACACAGATAAAAGCTACTAGAGAAGGAGGAAAAATGTTAGCGGACACAGACAGCGCTAAAGAAGTAAAATGGAAGTCAAGAGAGAGTCTTCAACAAAGTGGAGGAACAGAAGGAGCCCAAACCCATAGCGCAAAGCAATGTTTGCGAATGGAAAACAGCTCCTTTGAGCAGTAATAGTTACTCTCGAGTTGTAGCCTCTATTCCTCCTCAGTTCATCTTTAAGCCCTTCCAACCTATAGTGGAGCTAGTGTATGGACAAAAACAAGAGATTTATAATGAACAGAGCAGCTGAGATTTGCAGATCAAATCTTCCAATACAAAACGTGCTGACAAAGTTTTGCTCTTACAGCGTCCGAATGACAATGGCAACGAAAGACAGCTGGTTCACACGCAGCCTCAAACAGGTCATTCTTTTAATTCTGTGCACACAGAGGACTTTCAATTTCCTTTCTTACATTTGATTTCTTACACCCAGCCTACAGTTTTCCATGTTATCACTCACCTGCTGGGCAACATAGGCAGTATGAGAAATAATTTGCTTCCCACAAATTTTAAGAGCAGCTGTGGAAGAGGAATCCATGATAATAAAACAAAAGGCTTGATCAGCTAGGCTTGATCGTTTCCCAGCCTATGCTCACAGCTGCAGAATACAAACCATGTTTTCACATAACTGACATCAAAATTAGTCATTACATCATATCTGTTTGTTTAAGATGAATTGCACATCGATAGTCTAATGCTATTTTGAAACAAAACTGCAGTGAAATCTGATTTTGTATAAAACCCACCAGTTGTCTAACACGTACAGTTTTAACAGTGATGGAGATTTGTATCGATGAGCTCAGGTGCTTTAAGTGCCTTTTATCACATTCATTATCGACAAGTGCAACCGCTTTCCTAGTTGTGACATTTCCAATTATATCTGCATTCTTTTTGCAGCTACTGCTAAGTCAAGAATCCATATTGCATTGCACACAGTACCACGACTGACTGGGGACAGTGGTTCATAGTATTATTGACAATAATTTTCCTCGTTCACAGGCGGTTACAGAAATAACAACCTATGGCTGTCCTTCCTTTGACAGGGAAAGTATGGATTTATTGTTTGTCCATTATACAGCCTCTTTGCTCGTGATGAACCATAGCAGAAGATGCAGGGGGCTACCAGCCAGTACCGTTCCCCTGCCCAGTTCAGACAGAACATCACCAAGCCCACAGCATTCCATTCACATTACTGTTTTTAAGCATTTATTGGATTTTATGTTCTTTACGATAAAACTTCAACATGCTGGAATGCAGTCAACTTTCTCCCATAGGCTGAAGTAGTAAACAGAATGTGAAATAAAGTACTCAAAAATAATGAAGGGAATGGTAACATAAAGATTCCTGCTGACAAGTTCTCTGTATCAATCATGATTGGTCTGAAAAACAAAATCAATGACTGTACTACATTGGATTTGTTTAAACCTACATTATATGCTTTGCTCCAAATAATAACCAGTCCACAAAAAAATTTTACAAGAAAAATAGAAAAAAGAAAGAAAATTTCATGCTACAAGTGAAAAAGTCACGTGAAAAACAAAGGAAAAAAAGTAATTGAAAAACCCCTTAATGCTTTACCGAGACTCTTAGGAATGGTTAGAGAAATTACTTACCTTTTAAAAGTCATAACAAGATTAGCACAGAGTATTAAGTCAGCTCTTCATTATGGGAGGTACAATTAAAAGCCGTTGGTTATAATAAAACAAACTGCTACACAAAGATGAAGAGTTTCCAGCCCAATATGAAAAGCTAACTCTTATGGGAGTACATTTCAACTCAGTTTTATGACACAAAGAACAATTCAAAACAAGGACATCGAAACATGAGTTATCACCAACAGAAAGAGCTTGTTGCTCAGGGACACAGAGCCTGCAGGGGGCTAACCCATAACCTTTGTCATTTATGGGAAAGCACGTGGCTCCGCTTTCAGGGAAGCATGCAGATGTGGAACCACCAGCAGAAACCCAAGCGGACACACAAGACACAGGACTCGGGTACAGCAAAGGGAATGAGTTGGCCAAGCCGTAATGAAGGAAGCAGGGTGTGCCAGGCACAGCAGCCGTTACCACCTCAAGAACTCTATTCCTCTGACTGTCTCATAAACATCAGGCAGGCCTGTTTATGAGGTTCTGCACCTCCTACAACTTACTGTCGGTAACAAAGTGCAGAGCTCACACAGCTTCTCCTTGAAACTTCAGCAATTTTATGAAGACCATTTACCCTGTGTGATGTGGGAAACTACACTGCTGCTGCTTTATTCTACTTGATCTGAGTTCTGTGCAACACACCCTGTGTGTGTGCCGTTTGGATGGGCTCAAGTACGTGCCTGCTTTAACTAGATTTCAAATAACAAGTGATCTGATCTATAACTGCAGAAGTTAGCACGGTGTCTACTAAAATACCTTTTCCCCCCCTCAGTGTGCAACACGCACTAATCAGTACTGTAAATAAACACATAAAACTAAACCATTAATATCTCAAACCGGTGTGGTAATACTGTAGAGACATATTCTGGTGTGTTATTCTAAACAATAAATATGTAAAGTTAAACTAGGGGCACGCTGAAAAATATGTGTATTTTATGTAATGGAATACACTGGTTGGTTTCATTCAATTGTTTTAAACATTCAATCTGAAGACCAGAGACAACTGCTGTTATTGAATTAATATAGAATATAAAATTGAGGTGGTTAAGAAAATTCCATGTGTGTATCTGGAACTTTCTGAACTTGAGAGAAAATGTTGAACAAAGCATTTGAGGATTAAGTAATCCTATTAGAAGATGCCATCTTCCTGCTTCAGGAATGAATTCCTATCCAAACAGCACTTTTACACTGAGCTGAGTAGGCAAAGTCTAAAGGGTGTGGTTTGTGGCCATCTGAATTAGGACTGAAGTCAGTACAAAACTACAGAGGCATATTTTTTGTTATCCTGAGAAAACCGCTGGGAAAGGAAAGTGAGCTGAAGGAATTCAAGAGCAGCAGACATGTATATGCACGTTTCTATGTATGTATATGTATAAGCACGTTTCTATAAAGGAGCAGCACTGTTAGTGGAATTCGTCTCACGAAAATTGAAATACGAATAATGCAGAATTCTACACACGGCACTGTTCACTTGGTGTCACTGGAAACAAACAAGCAAAAAGCTGTTTGAAGTCAAAATCATTTAAGGAGCAGATTTTTACCACTTACTCAGTGCTCTGTTTGGTAGCGTGGACACCTAGCTAAAATAACCTTCAGATCTTCAGTAGGCCTTTATGTCCTCATGCATACAGTACCGAGTTCTCTTTTCTGAGGTTCCTCCTAGGTACCCACACTTGACATAAAGGTATTTTAAATTTTGATCATTGGTTCCCAGAGGACAGTGAAAACGAACATAGAATTTTATGGTCAGATAATGGTTCATCCCAACTGCTGTTTAAACAGGAAGTGGATTGATGAATACACTGCAGAGACACAAGGGCTGACTTGGTTCCCTGTTCCTCTTGCAGAAGCAGTGCAAAACAAGAAAAGATATTATCCAGTATTTGGAAGAAAATGAAATGGGAAGGCAAAGCAGAGTTTTCTGAGATGCAAAAAAATCACTGGTTGGTCATTGTTTCTCAATGGAAACTGACCTTCTCCTCAGATGCAAAATCAATGCATTTAGTACTAAAAGAGGGATCAAACACAATCTTACACCTCAGTTAAAATTGCCAGCTGAACACCTCGCTGAATGAGAAAATGGGAAGAATCAGAGGACAAAAGAGTAAACCACTGGCCTGAAAGCTAATGGGAAAGGCAAGCTCGCTACTGCGGGCTGGCAGCAGTTGACAGTTGAGAATAGACAGAGGCAAAGAGAAAGGGGTGATTTTTATTCATTTTAAGAAACTGTTTAAGTTTGAATGAGGAAAAAAAACATGGGCTGAATCTGGAGTTCTCCATTCGTACAGACATGTTGCACGATGGGGAAGTCATCGTGTTTCTGTGATCTTTCAGGAGCTTTTAAGGTTTACTCCAGGTCTTGCTGGCTTTGTTCTGAGAAGTGGTATTAATAATAATACTCAAATACGGAGAGAACACGTGTGTTGTGTAACCTAAAGTTCTTATTAAATCAAGGCATAAAAAGTATTGCCAGCTGATTTGAGCACAGCCTCCAACAGGTATTTCTAACGTGTGGTAATAGAATCCAGGTGGGACTTTTAAGACATGAGAAATCTCTGCAGAAGATCAAAACTTTTAGTACTGCATTGTTAGCTGTGAACAACATCTTTTAATTGATTGAATCAAAGTCTTAAACATACCCTAAAAAGTCCTGGAAATACTCCAGTTTGAAAAGCAGAGTGTAAATAAAGGCAGAGAGAACAGATTTTTGTTCCAGAGAGAAAGGGATTCCTGTTGTCATTGGTGCATGCCACAGAAATGGACTTAGTTGCCTTATTTCATACAGTCGCACACCCTGGCACTAAGCCTTATGAGAATAAACTCAGTTATATCCTATCTGATCAGCATTAAGACTTTTTCAACTCCTCGACCACTGTGGTTCAACCATTTTTTAAATGTGCTGTCACGTCAAAACCGAGTCATTTTTACTACAAGCATTTTGTCTTTAAATGAAACTTCAACTATTTTCATAATTCTGTTGCTTGACCGAGCAGCAGCCACTTTCAAACAAACCAGATTATTTCCACAGTGCAGCAAAGAAATGGAAACTACTTTTCTTGAATGGCATGATCCTCAAAACTAGTATTTTAAGATAAATTCCTCATTCAAATATGGACAAGCAGAACTGCCACGCTGAAGTACAGCACATAATTTAGGGAAGATCAGATCGGGGCTATATGTGCAGCTCTTAGTTTGCCTTTGACGTGTAGGCATTGCGATTTCATCATAATGACTTTCAGCAGGGCTTCTGCATGAGACAAGATAAGGCTATTGCTTTTTAATCTCCCCGTTCAAAAACTAGTTTAATGTTTTGCTTAACATTATGCAAACTCTCTTCTGAATGGGGAATTATTTTGTTCTTTATAGATTTCTCTGTTGTGCTCGGTTCTAAAATACAAAGAATCCTAATACAGCTGAAGCAATTTATTTTGACAAAATCTGTGAAGCTGGAGGATGACTTGATTTTACAAATGGCAAACTGAGACCCAGAGACATGGAGACTAAATTTAATTTGACAGCTGGATTACACAGCAAATAACCCCTCAGATGCCATTTAATCCAACAGCATTTGGAGTGCTCAGTGTCTGTCAACACTCAGGATGTGCCTTGAGGAGGACACACAGAACACCAGTATGTCTGAAAAGGCTGTTTTTCCAGCATGAAATATGGACTTTGCATTAAAATGGAGACAGAAAATGCAATACAGCCTTCTGCTATGCTGTCGTGTTTTCTGTCTGAGCAGACAGCTGTGTCTCCTGAACAGTAGGATAGCTGTAGTCACCAAACATCCCTTCTGCTGTAACTGGGAAGCACTTTTGATAATACCTAGGTATTGCCAGTATCTGAAAATGTGTTGGTGGGGAAGGGTCAGAGGTCTGTTTGGAACTTTTAGTTTCTACTGCACTCCTTCCAGGTCTTAAGCCTAAAAGCCTCCATCCTTTTGACACAATGTCTATGTCAATGACAGTGAAAAAGCATCTCTGCATTGACTTTGAAAAGACTGAAATCAATCTTCTAATTGCTAACAACGCTTAGAACCCGTATCTCATGCTTACCAACTTCTCCTCCTGGAAGCTGACTATACAAGAAACATTCCTACAGTTCTCTGTTAAAGGAATATGAAAACATGGACACAACAAAGCCAAAGCAACAACAAGTTTCAAAAGCCATGAATCAACTGACCACTTAATCTTCAGGTCTGAAAAAAAATCAACAAAAGGCCATCACCCTATTTTTTTATGTTTTAAAGCATCTCTGAAGTTAAATGTCTTCTCTTCTTGGTTTTGGCCAACCACTTCAGTTGGAGATTGTTATAAACATTCCTAACTGAATGGTTAGACTACTTTCTTAGGCAGGAACAAAGCATGTTTCCCTCC
Source organism: Upupa epops (assembly GCA_013397515.1). Taxonomy (NCBI): domain Eukaryota; kingdom Metazoa; phylum Chordata; class Aves; order Bucerotiformes; family Upupidae; genus Upupa; species Upupa epops. Next base: position 775,484 of record VZRI01000219.1, read on the forward strand.
ATGGTCTTATCAAACATTCTGCACTGGCATAACTGCCAAGTAGCTCATCTTTGTTAGGCTTAGCACTCTTATTTGGGCTAGGAACATCAAATTTAAAGGGCTTCAAGTGCGAGAGCAAGAGCTAGTCAATACAGGTAACGATAATCTTATACATCTTATTACAGTCATTGATGTATTCACCCAAAACCTCACACTTGTACAATCTCAGCATAAAAATGAATAAAGCTCCTTTAACTTAAGATTCAATCTAGGGAGCTACAACTGGGAGGACAACCAAGATTCAGTTGATGAATCCACCTGAGCAGTATCTGTACAGTGAACTTCATGAAGAGCTAGGGTTCTGCCTTTGACCTGAGATAAAAACACAGACTATAGCCCTCACTATAATTCTTAGAAGTGAAAACAGAACCATCATGGATGCATAACGTCATAGGCTGGGTTGGGTGATTTCAGAGGGCTTTTCCAGCCTCAATAATTCAGTGATTTCATGAGGTTCATAAGCTATGAAGAGGCCAGAATCAAGCAAATGCTGCACTGAGAATTATACTGGTAAAGTCAAGGTAGAAATTATTTTTGAAAATGACCAGAAATACAAATGTAGAAAGAGGATTT
>VZRI01000219.1:776128-858935 GCA_013397515.1 Upupa epops
AAAATTTCTGTGCTTTACAAATGAGATCTGGCCCCCGCCCCCCCCCCCCCCCCCCCCCCCAAACACTGTGGCTTCACAGCAGCTTGGTGGTTGGATTTAAAAAGAAAACAGTGCTTGTGTAGAAAAGAAATCTCACAGGTCAAGGCAGTTCTGATGCCATACTGTCCAAGACATGGCAAACCACACAAAAACATGGGAACCCCCCTATTGTTTAATTCGATGTAATAACAATGAAATAATGACAAGACTGACTTTGGAAAACACAACTGCATATTCCATAGGTGAGGCCAATCTGTAATAAATCACCAGGAAAGCAGCATTCATAGCACTGACTTGATTAATTGATTTCATAAAAGATGGCATAGAGAATCTCTCCTGTCAAGCAGGGTGAATTGTCTCCACATGGTGAGGAAGAACAGGAAAAAATCAGAGAGGGACATGAGACTGGTATTGAAAAATAAAACCAAAGAACATTAAACTTCTAAGTGGGGAAGGAGGGAAATGATTTCTGAATTACTTGAATTTTAGAATATAAAAATATATGCAACACTGTCTGAAAAACAGCTTTTATCAGTTTCATTGTGCCTATGCTTCCCTAAAGACACCCTGAATTCTATTTATGAATTGTATCTATGCAGTGCTGGGAAGCATTTTACCATAATAAAAGCCAACAAAAAGTATTACAAATCTGCTAAGATTCATAAATACGGGTTTAGCCAAAATCTGCCAGATGAAATGAAGCGCCATTCAAAATCCTAATTTGCACCGCTCTTCTGAGTGTTCAATACTTCTCTGTAAATCAACCTATTGCTTGAGCTTGAAGTCAGAAGGTAAGTACCATGGAGAAAGAATCTGTAGGATTCACTGACTTGATACTTCTTGTTTGAATATTTGAACTTAGAGTGGATCGAATCCGAAGGTTTGGCAGTGGGTAAACAAGGGTAAACTGTATTTAAATAAAAATACAGAAACCTTTCACACTGAATTTCATACAATTAACTGCAACGATGTAGATGCCATTCATGTATACCTTAATCAGATTAGTGCAATAACACCCTCTCCTCTCTTTGAGACACTTCCACTCACGAGTTGTCACAAATGCCATTCATGTCTCGCTATTGAGTTCTCTGTTCTGGTACGGCAGAGAGAATCCTACAGTTGTGCAGCAGCTAATCCAAATAACAAGAATGAAGATGAAACTAGCAAAACTGTTTGAATAAGGAGCGTTGGCTTCCCAGAACTGTTTGCATTTTAAGGTTCACTGGCAAAACTGCGTTTCTCTAAAAGTAAGAACTTGGAATCATTCTTCACCCTAGAGTAAGGTAGTGCCATCAGCAAAGAAAAATATGACAGGAAAAATGGCAATTGCCAAATGTAAAGCTTTGACCTCTCATCCATATTTGAAATAAGAATACATCAAAAATCAAATGTAAAAATGGGAAAACAAATCCCAGACAACCAGGACTGCACAACCAACATAACTGGACAAAGCCCAAACGATCAGTGGATTCTTACTGGCTCTGTTCAATACTTCCATTTCTGAACTGCAGATATCACAGAAAAATAAAGGCTTTTAAAAAAAATCAAGGTATTTTTCTGTCTTCCAAGAGCATCTCTACAAAGCATGTGGGCAACAAGACTGGTCATCTCTTCCATGGAGCCACCTCTGGCCAATGGAGCATTTTCTTTATGTCAGGTGTGAAGAACCTACTCCTCTATCTGCTGGACTTGAAAGCAAAGAAGACATTGGAGAGGAACTGCTTAGTTTTACTTTCACATTGACTCCCAAATCCAAGACAAAATCTTAACTGCCTAAGAGCTGTCTTTGTTTATGCCATGGGAGTGATCTTACTCTGGCAAGCAGCAAACTCAAAATGTTCTGAACACATTAAGGAAGCTCTTGACACTGAGTCTCAAACCTAATCCTCTCTGCCCTTAAAATAGAAGTAGCCTACTCACCCTCAAATCAGCTGTGCTGATTTACAACAGGGAACCTAACAGCCTGTACCCAAACCAGGATTTTAGGTTTTATGCTGCTTGTAAACAACAGAAAGTCAGAGTAGCAGGCCTTCTGCTCTGCCTTCTATTCAAAGTAGCCCAAGCAGAAGGAGAGAGTCTCTTACCCATCTTCAGTGCTAAAGAGCAAGACTGTGTTATTTACCATGTTTTCTAGTGCATACTACTACACAGAATACCTCAACCTTAGAGAGGAAAATCTTCCTACAGCCTCTGAACAGCCACTATCTATTGTTGGAAACAGTACTTCCTTCTGCTCTCTAAATGCTGTTGATAATGAATTCCTTTAGTGCTACCTCTGTTCTTGAATTATCAGGTAAGATTATACACGTTCCTGGCATTCTGCTAGCAATATACAGTATAGAGTCCAATCCTATCAATCAGTGTGCAGCCAATACATGTTGCAAAATTATTTTTATAGAAATAATTTGTGGGAGAGAAAACTAACAGACAACTTTGCAGACCTTACACAACAAAAGGGCTCATGATTTAATCAGTGAGACTAAAGGAAAGGTAACAAGCTAGGGGCCAGAGGGTCTCCCTCTCTGAAATACATGACTTTTTGCAGTTTTTAGAAAGCTCTGCACTGAACATTTGACTGTCGCTATACTTTCACAAAAGCAGATGAATATGTTTCCTTCATTAAGTTTTTAGCCAAACACACAGCACATGCAGAAGCCAGAGGAGGTGAGAGAAAAAGAGAGAAATTGATTGATGCTGGTAATAAAAAGTCTGAGATAGAAATGGCGATAAAGAAATGGGACCACTGCGTAATACTAGCTAAGCAGAATTTGATGAATTAGGAGAGTGTGGACCTTCATCGGTCAAACCATTAGTTTTACATTTTGCCTGATATTTTTAAGATACAAGCTGAAATCCGGCTACTTCTGAAAATGTAAGTGAAGCCAAGGCAGCCTGATTTAACAATTTCTTAAGGAAACTACTGCTATTCAAAATAATAAATGACTATGTCCTTTGACAACTGGATAATAAGAAAAAGATAGATATCTTACACACATCCTCTACTGCACAACCGCTGTCGGCATCGGTCCTAATTAACGATTCTACTCTTCAAAAAATCACTTCAGTAGTCCTGCTAACATTAACAAAAATCACTGGCATGAAGCTAACTGGTTTTCACAAGGGAGAAAAAACTACTGGAGATTGTGACATTCAGGAAGAGTATGACTTTGTATTTTATCATTACACCCTTGGAGTATTAAATCTTTAGTTCTCTTGCCACCAGGGAACAGCTTTTTAAAGAAACTCGGTCTGACTTAATAGCATGGAACCAAAGGCAACACCCCATTCTAGACAAGCGGACTTGTTAAGGTGCTGACGGGGGTAAGTAGGTATGAGTACTCACACTGCCTGGAGCTCCACAAGCTATGACAAGCTCACAGCAGGGGGGTTGGAACTAGATGATCAGTCAGGTCCCTTCCAACCTAAATCATTTGATGATTCTATGAAAACCTTTCTGTAACTAAGGCTACATGGGAGTGCCTGTCCAGTCCTCTCAAATGGGTGTCAGTTGACTGCATCCATAGTTTCCTCGGTGCAACTGCTGGCAATTAAAGGGAATAAGTGAAAAGAAGCTTTCCCTAATTATTTGAGCGGCAAAATACCTTCTACAATGATGATTTCTGTGAATAATTCTACCTCAAATTCTTCACAATGCAGAACACACAGGTCCCAGGTTCATCATCTCCTGGGGGTCTTCAGTCAAAGACCTTCTAGAACAGCAGAAAACAAATCCCTGATAGGACACTCACTTTCCTTTTCGTCAATCTTTGCTCTACGAGAGAAAATGAATCCAATTCCAGAGCTTTTCTCAACAATTAAAACTGTAAGGAAATTTCTTACAAAGAATCTACAATGTTTATTTCCAGAAAACAGATTCCTTCTATTTTTTGCTGTACCTTTGTCAGAAGGCCCGTTCAGTTGAATTCCCTCAGCACTGTTTCCATTTCTATCATCCCCGTCTTTCTGGTGTCCTCTGAATGTCCAAAGCTATTTAGCAATGACTTAGACATTAAATTAGGAAGTATCTAAACTTGTTGCTTACGAATCAGCTTAAGAGGAACAAGAACCACAGAAATATGTGTAGACACGAGAAATAACCTTGAGATACTATCAGAAGCATGGTCCTTTTTCCTCCCTGCATGTGAGACATTATGCAATTCAACATCACTCCTTTTCATCCCCCTTGATCAAAACAAATGGCAGGCTTTTGGACTCAATGTAACGTACCTGTGTCTGGAAGAGTTTTGAGGACAGGATGTTGTTTACTCATAGTAGCCTTTCTCTCTTTCCAAAATAACAGCAGGTGACACTGAGCACTGTTTGCTGTCAGCCCAGCATTAAGCTGAACGTCTGAATGAAGAGTTTCTTACAAAGTTAGAGATTACACTACAAATCCTTTGTGGACCCCAGAAAATCTCCTATCCTCCCCTGCCTCTTTGAATAGCTACAATGGCTACAGGGGGCTTCACTTTCAATTATTTATTACTTTTTATTACTATTTATCACAGTGTCATTAAGCTGAATTGCCTGTTGACCCAGTGCTTCATTTCATACACATCATTCAGAGGAGCGGCTGGGTGACAGGGGATGATGTTTGCCTTGCATCTGTCAGCAACTGTCATTGGCCCAAATGATCTCTTCAAAACATTCTTACAACTTCAATTTGCAGTTTAAAAGTTTAAAGTTTTTTGAAGTCTTGTATTGTGTGTTTTATTAGCCTGAAATTCTGAGCAGCTGGAAGGTTTTTAATTGCATCACAAGACCCTGTTCACCAGAGAGCCAGGCTATTTACATTCTAGATACAAAAGGCCTTCCCTTTGGACAGAGCATAAAGGATGAACTGCTTGTATGGTCTTGCAGTGCCATCATGAACCTTCAGCTAGAAGACTCCACCTTCTGTAGGGATCACTGTCTTTGAAAGAAATAAAATCCAAGAAAGAAATAAAATCCCAGGCATTGGGGTCAACAAGGGATACACAGGTGGGCAAATATGCTAGACCAGATTCCAAAACCTATTTTGTTATCTCCGAAGTTATCAGGCTGTAGTGCTGGTGAGGGAACTTGGGACAGTTACATTCTACAGCAACTGAAGAGAAAAACTGGAGTGTTCCGTGTGTGAAAACTCTAGTGAATGCTGACCCCCAACTGTGGCTTTGCAGCTTGTCTTAGTCTGCTGGTTGAAGCTGCAGACAAATCAAGAAGAGTCGTTTTCCTGAAAGTGGCTCATTTACCTCATGGTCTGTAAGAGCATGCTCATCACTTTGGATAACGCAAACTATCAGCACTGGATTTACTGGAATCACAGTGTCATTAAGCGGAATTGCCTGTTGACCCAGTGGTTTTTCTTCACTTCATACACGACATTCAGAGGAGTGGTTGGGTGACTGGGGGTGATGCTTGCCTTGCATCTGTTAACATTTATTTCCTTGCTTCTACACTAGCTTAGAAAACAGTGCCTTTTCATGTTCCTAACTAGAGTACTACTTATTTGTTCCAAAGTGCCTTCATATTTTACAGTAACAAGGCACAACACAGTGCAGAGTAGGTACCAGGTGCTTTTAAGAATGCATTCTTGATTACCTTTAAAGTGACTTGCCTCCTGATCAAGCCAGGCAGCAACCATTTATCTGTGACAGAAAGCTGGTAAGCATCTTTCTTCTTAAAAACTTCTTAGTGAAATCTTTTGCCTGTTCATACACTGAATCTAGAAAAAGCTATTACTGTACTGTTTGACCTTTAACCAGGTGGGAATCGAACTTACTGCTTGTAAGATTGATGCCAGGTTTCTCTACCTTTTAAAATCCTCTCTTTACTTTTTGCTGTTAATAAACTCCTTATCTTTATAATAAGTCCCTGGATTTTGCTTTTGACCCTAACAGTAATAAGAAAACTAGCACATAAAGGATAAGGAAGCACTAGGAATGACTGCTTGAGAAGCTGAAACTTTTGCATAAACAAAGTATTGCTCACCTACAGATCTTCCATGCTGAGGGACAACTGATTGAGTGAGATCTCTGTCTGCTTTTGGTATGATGCTCATTGATAAAATATTCGTATCAAGTCTAGAACTTGGCCCGCAGTGTGAGACAGAGGAACCTGTTATCTTGTTATCAGAGTTTGTCAACATTAGGGATTCTTTTAAAACACAGAATAAAAACCTGCCTGTACTCAGGACTGATTCAATACTGCAGAAACCTCCAGCCCATCATGCTGGTACTTAACCAATTATCAACTATAAAAATACGCTGAAGCCAAATCCTTATACAGTGTGTTATGGCACTAATTTGACAGCACTGTAAAATCTCTTTTGATCACATGATGCTATGAATTCTGTTTATCTTCTTTCTCCTTTTTCCCCTGCCTCTTAATTACAATTAAACCTATTTTTCTTCCCAGTTCTTGCTAAAAGGATACCACACCTTATTGCAGAAGACTATCATGATGTGGATATAGCAGTACTTACAACAGTACGTGCCTTTGTGCAGGTGGCAATCCAAGTCAGAGCTTTGAAGACTTAAATAAGGGACTTAAATATCATAACCCTACCTATTCCTGGACAGATATTAGCACTCAGAATTTGATGTCCATCTTTCCAGCGACTTTCTAGAGCTTGCTATCTTTACAAAGTCTGGCTGAAAATGAGTTCTACTAACTAGTGAAACCTGTTGCAGGCTGGACACCTCTAAGTGTACTATTTATATTTTAGTGCTTTTATTCTGTAAGTTACAACCATATCTCACATAGCAGTTGCCTAGCGAAACTGCACATGATGGTGATTTAAAACCACGCTGAACATGGTTGCAGACTGATCATGCAAAGTTTGCCCCTCCCAAGCTGATTTTTCCCCACTTGTGCACAGTGCAAAGCAAAAAAAGAAAAAACAGCTAAATAAAACAAAAGAAAGTGTGACAGGCGAGCAGGTCGACTGTGTGAGAGAACACGTGCAGAGTATACCTCAGAAACACTATAGGTGGATGAGCACGAAGGGAGCCGAGCCTGGTTGTGCAGTGGGGAAAAGAAAACACTGTTAAAAAAGAAATGGTGGCACAGTAAGGGTCTCAGACGGTTTTCTGTATAGGTGGTTCCAGCACTGAGATAGTAGCAAGGGGATCGTTACGTTTCCATGACCAGCTATTTCAGAATCTCCAAATTTATGCCTTTTAAGGTGGAAGCTTCTTAAAAGAAAAAATAGACACTGTATTTCTAAAATAATTAAAGCTAATGAATCTTGAACCATCTATCCGTCCTTCCTCTTCTAAATCACTGATGGCACTCTCCTTTGGATGACAAAGTGTTCTTAGGATGAAGCTTTTTCAGTCTCTAACATTTAAAACTATTAGTTTTATTCTAACTCTACAATGCAAATCACTATTAGAGCCCCTGTTCTTCCCTGGATGTCTCTATGTTTTAATTTGTAGAGACAACAGACATTTTTCTTCAACCTCACCTCATGACAAACCAGAATAACGTGCGAAGTTCAGTGACACTGGCCAGAGAGAGCTCAGATTATGCCCCTAAGCAACACAAAGTGCTGTGGGATTCTTGAGGGACACTGTTTGCTGCTGAGAGCTTTGAGCACAAACCCAAGGGAATTAGTAACACTACAGTGCTACCAATTGCTTCAAAACACTTGGTTTTTACAAGATACCCATTTTTCTATTCCGTTAATCACTCAGACATAATGAAGAATGGACTCTCTAGTTATTTATAGGATTTCTTTTCTTAACAATTCGGGAAATCCTTTCTTTGCTTCGAAACACTTCCCGTTTCAATTACAAACAGTAGTCTTGAATTTTGGGTTTTTTTCCTTAACTTTTTTATAGGTGAATAATGATCTGGTGCCAACTGACAAGGAGGTAAAAGTAGTCTAATAAATTAAAATTCAAAAGAAGTTGTTCTTTTATGGGTATTAAAAATTATTATATTTTTTTTCTGGGGGCGTGGGGGGGAAATAAATTATCAGAAGCCCCAGTAAAACTTCTTTAGACTTCAATGAAATTAGTACCTGTACAGCAGTTTGGACACGTCTGTGGTAAATATATGCTCTGCAAGCACTTCCACACAAATCACCAGTGACCACTTGCTGACTTGGGTGTTATGATGGACTGAGCAGAGAACGTGGCACTCATAAACAGCCTCTCAGGAATCGTCTTCCATCTCAAATTTTATATTTCATAATTCTTCACTGGAATATAAAATATCCCTTCCAGGAAAACCTGATGGTCACGTTTCTCTGCGTGCATTTTTGTCTCCGTTATGCTTTTCTGTGCAGCTGTTCTGCCGTCACTGTCTTGTTAAGACTGTGAAAATGTTTTTATTCCTTCCTGGCACTGGATACTTCACTTGCTTTTCTAGATAACACTACTAAGGAAATCTGAATCGCTTCAAAGCATCTTAAACATTCATATGCATTCAGCACTTTCTTCACCCGATGAAAGGTTTTCTTACAGTGAGATGGTTTGCAGAAGGATTAAGTCAAAAATAGAAAATCCCTTCAAACAAACAGAAAAATGCATTTTTACGAAATCAAGCATTATTCTCACAAAGAAAAAAACACAGATGACTGTTTCTGAAGCAGTGCTTTGAAAGCTTTCTATGAAAGAGAAGTGATTTGCTCAGAACAGGGGTTCTACTATTCACTAAAGACTTCTCACCATGAGTCTGGTATAACCACTGTCCCCATGGTTGGTCTTGTTTAGCGACAGAAGAACAAGTCGCTTTGGTTTCGCAGGTGAAAATCTCAAGAAGGCAGTGACAGCAAGAGACATCACAGCAGTGGTTTTACTGCATCAGCAGTGGAATAAACAGTAAGGACAATGCTGAGCAGTTTTGGAATCATACTCTGAAAAGTTTTGAAGAACTTGGCTCGTCTTGCCTACACCTCACGCTGGTTTACAAGGCGTCTAGCAGACACTCATAAACATTTTTCATCTTCTTTTTTACAATTACTATTAAGTAGAAGGCTGTTACTTCCTTGTCAGACTCTCCTGTGATCTATTTATCCATATTTTCATGAATGCCCAGGCTAAACTTCCTGCTTCACTTCTGTTTTGTTTCTATTAGTGTTTAATCACTTTAAATAAATTTAGTATTTTCATATTCAAACCAGGTTGGTTGAAGCTTTGGGCAATCTGATACAGTAGGAGGCATCCCTGCCCATGGCAGGAGGGTTGGAAGCAGATGATCTATCAGAGCCCTTCCAACTTGAACTGTTCTACAATTCTACGATTTTCTTGTTCAGAGTTCCAGTTGTACAGAAACAAGTGGTAACAGCCTCCTCACTAAGACAGCTGTGTATTTCATGTCTCCCTGTGCTCACACACACAGAGACAATTTTCCTTCATCTCGCTGCCTCCATATTAATATTTGTTTTCCTAGTCACACCTGTAGAGTCTCAATTTACCTACATAGTCTTTCCACCATGAAATTGAAGGTGTGCTCAAGTGTTCTAGTCTCACACTGACCTAATGCTCCCAGTGAAAGTGCTCTGACCACTGCTCTGAACCCAGGGACCGCCGTTTGTTTCTTAAAACCTGACTGTTTCATCTACTGACGCTTGTAATTTCCCAGTTGCTGTGTCACTGCTTTTCTGTTAACTAGTCTCCGTTTTGGAGCATCTGCTTGATTTCAGTGTTTTGGAAGTGTGTTCTTTCTGTGCTATCACAATTAAATGCCAATTCTATTGTATTCTATTCTATTTAATTCTATTCTATTCTCCTTGCTGATACCACAATCTACCACCTCCTCTGCCTACAATGTGTTGCTGCGTATGAACTCCTGCAGCTGTTTCTTGTGGGGTAACCCTCCTTATTTTACATGCTGCCTGGCATCCTGTACGTATTCCCTCAGGTGGAAGAACATCCTAACATCTCAATGGTTGGGCTTTTTTCCCCCCAGGACAATTCGAGTTAAGGGGGTCATGCTGTCAGTCACAGAGGCTCCCCACTGTGAGAGTGGTTTTAAAAGAGCTTTTACATCAACTGAGAATCTGGTTCAAAGGCGGCAAGAGCAATTTGTTGTTGGTCTGACGGCCTTCCTGGCTTGACTTTAATAACAGAATAATAAGCCCAGGAATAAAAGCTCCGTAAATGTAATCCTTCATCATGATCAAAGTAGGCAGGTACTTAATACAAAACCCTGCGTGCAGGAGACCGCAGACTGAGAGAGAGCGAGCTCTATATGAAAAATTATTACCTTGCTTCCATTAAACCTTATTCCTGGACAGTGCTTACCCTCGGCTATGAATTCTGAGAACATTTTTCTTTAACAAAACCAGAATCTTTGCTTTGGAATGGTTTGGTTAGTAAAAAGCCACACAAAATATGTCTGCCACATTGCTTGGAGACTCTGCACAGAGCTTCTACACTTGAGATTGAATTTTCTTTCCGATGAGCTTCCTCTATATCTGCATTTATTTTTGCAGAATTTAAACTGCATTTAAAATTCTTAGCATAAACAATTAAAATACGTAGAAATCTTCAAAACAGAGATTGAGCTGAACTCAGCACTTTCAGGGAGGTATCAGTTTTAGCAGGTATTGTGAGTTCTAAAATATGAAATGGTCAGCTGTTTTGCTGTTGAGCATCTCAGTAGCTGAGGCGCTCATCTGCTGCTGCTACACTAACTTCAACAGCAGGGGAACACTAACTTTTCCAAGTGATAAAATCCTGATTTTTCTAAACAATATTTAACGCCAGCTTCAAACACTGGTCTTCAGGAGAAGTCAAAGCATTGAGCAAAGAAAGGAACTGGAATAGCTGCAATGAAGATGAACGAAGATCTCAAGAAGAAATGGAACTCCAAATCTCAGTTCAGTTGAGCCTTTTCTGTGTATGGTTCTGCATTACTGCTGATATTAAAAGTACTGTTTTAAAATGAAAACTACCCAAACCCTCAAACGTCTTCATTTACTCAAATTTTCACACATGTTTTCAGAGCAATTTTCCCCTAATACCTAGAAGGCTCTCTAAACATTTGGTGGAATCTGAGATATTCTGCAGAATTCCAGTGTTTCCTACACAGTTCTAATGGCCTTTGAGTTTAATCTGCAAAGCATGTCTTTGCTATTCCTTCTGGAGCAAAGGTTCCACCTTAATAGTATAAACATCTGTGCAATAGCATTTTGATGTCCCTCTTGTGGCTGGCCATTAGACACAACAGATCCTCCCCCTCCCACATCGTTCAATATGCTCCCCATACTGTAGGAGTTTTAACAATTGACATCTAAACCCCTTTCCAAAAGCAGTATGGAAGAGATGAAAGCTGTTTTACAGGCATACTGTTGATGCATTCTTCATTATTTTCTTTCCAATTGTCACTACTTAGTGAGGATTTGTTATTTTCTTGGATGAGTAATTTGTATTTTGTCTGTTGAAACGTCACTTTACCTAAAGCATCCATTACTACAGCATGAATCAGTGGCAGTGTCAGAGCCACAGGTCTCAGTTACGTTACTACACCTGCAGCGTGCCCTGCTTGTTTTAAGACACTTAAAGGGCATGTGCAGCACACAGAGAACATTTCTTAGTTCACAATCTGACTTCCTTACTTGCAATGTTTTGGGTACGGCCATAAAAGGACAGATAAAGTGGTGCAGAGGAGCAGGGCAATTTCATGCCAACTAATTTGTCATGGTTAACGTGGTCACAGCTTCTATCTGTGACCTTTCCCCATGTCATTCTGTGAGATAATGTGATTAGAACACCTTTGTTTTTAAGTGACGTGCAAAAGGCATCTAAGCTCAGGGACTTTTCTTTGACAATGACTGGAAACCAAGTTTATGTCACATAGGCAGCAGGATATGCAAAAGCACCCAAAAGGGGCAAAATGATCAAATCATTATCATTACCAAAGTTATCTTGCACTATATAACCATAGTGGATGATGCATTGGAATGATAGTGCTGAGAATGACAACAGTCACAGTGCATGAAAGACACAAAGAGGACATGAAGGTAAAGGAATTATTCTCAGAACCATCACTGTGTGAATGTGCAGATGGGTAAATGGTTACTGACTTTCACTTTCAAAACTGCCCCTTTTTTTCCCGATTTGCATTATAGATCAATTTGTGTGGCTCAAACTCACTTCTATAGAACTGCTGAAAAGAATTGCTGAGCTTAATTTATAAGGAATGGGAATGCTCTGTTAAATAATTCCACAAAAAACAGGCAACTGTAGAGGGGAGTCATGACCGACACCCTAGATCCTAATGCTTTTTTCAGATTTTGTTTTCATTTAACACAAAAGAAATACTTCGCAGAATTGTTTGGATTAGTCTGCTAAAAAACCAGGCAACCAAATTTGTATAGCTGGCTTTAAATCAAAAATTACCCTACTGCGCGAGAGAAAACCAGGATCCAAAAAGATCAGTGGCAAAGTGTGTGTGAACCTAAATGCTTTTGAGGTAGCATATATCAGCTGCAGCTTTCCTTTCAGAAAGGCTATTAAACACTTGCAGAAGGTGGTTTTATCCTTTAAAGTGAGGATATCTATTTCATTTGTCGTGAAGTTCAGGAAACTTTCAGATACGGAACTTTAGTTCTGGAAAGGGATCTGTTTTAGGTTCCGTAAAGCTGAGCAGTTTGGTTAGCATTCCTTAAAAAGGAGTAGGATACTCTATTACACAAACTCTGTCATGAGGTTGGGTTTCTCAAACACGTTAACAGGAAACCTCAGCCAGAAAAGAAATAAACACACCAACAGGAGAAAGAAACACAGAGAGAGAGTGAGCGAGAGAGAGAGGAAAGAAAAAGGATGGGGATGAGAGGACAAACCAGTTGCAACTGGCATCACCAGCCAGCCCAAGTTTTAAAAAAAACAGTCACCGAGTGAAATTGTACATTTACTCAAAGACAGCATCCTTTGGCATCGCCTTCTAGGTGACCTCTGAGCTCCTCCAGCTTTCAATGAAGCTACATGTAAATATCAGAGAATGAATTGAAAAAGCAACCCCTTCTCTTGTCACTTTCCCCCTGTTTTTCTGTTGTTGTGTGTTTTTTAAAGCAAACAAATAGTCCTGGTGTAACACATTTCTCATTGCCTCTGGCAAAACATTTTGAGACATCAAAGTGCTTTGAACAACTCAAACACACAAGCTTGGTAAACAAAGAATCCAGAAGCAAGATACTTTTTCTTGATTAATGTGGCTCTTTTTTCAGTAGAGGAAAAAATAGGTGAAAAATGAAGGGACAGATCATTACAGATCTACGCTGCTCACGTATTTGTATAGCTGCTTACTTGTCAGTGAGGCTGTACTCTAGAATTTATTTCCATCAAAAATCACTGTTAGAAGAAAATGTCCATGTTTGGGAACATCAGGATTTCCCACTTTGTAGAAGAATATTCACCTAAGGTTTTGTGCCTCGATATACATTTATACTTCTGCGCATACACATGCACTGCGCCTTGGGAATGGCATGCCATGACCCGTGCGTGACAGGGCACAGGTCACAGTAATTACAATCAAAACTTTGAAAAGCAGCAGAGAAACTGGGGCTGTTTCGTATTTTCCTCCATGTGAAATTAGTGGTGCTGAACGCCTCCCAGTGCAAAGGTGCCTCATTCACTCAGGGTGCTCTGCTCGTCTACACTGCTGCCGAAACCTCCTCCCAAAATACAAGATGGAAAGCAAAAGCCCCACACACAGTGAGGAATGCGACAGGTGCCTCTACTAGAACTTGTGTAAGCAAATAGCAACTAGCTTTGTCTCGATGTCAAGGTCAATTTAAATGGTGGTGTTACTGGAAAGCGGTGCCTGGTTAATCGGTCCCCTCCCCATCTGTAAGCTCAGTGAAACAACATTTTCACCGGGAGCGGCTGCGGAGTGGAGTTAGACAAGAGAGAGGATGGCTTGTCCTGGAACAAAGGCAGTACGCTCACATACAAACCAAACCAAAGGATCAAAAACCATGAGGGCAGGAAAGGAAAGGAGAGTGCAGAAGAGAAACGGAATACTTAATGCTTGAGAAAGTGCTAAAAGGAAATAAGGTGGAAAAAAGGTGACAAATTTGATGACTGAAAACGAGGTAACTGTTGAGATGGAACCTGAACAGAATGGCTTGGACTGCAAATGCTCAGCAGCTCGGTACAGGTTATGTCCTGTGTTTTGAACAATTTATTAGGGTGTAACTCTGTGCATGGTGGGTACTAAGTTAGAGATCTGCGTGTTCTGTTAAGGGCTCTAAATATTTGAGTATATTTGTAGAAACATAACAAAGGGACTAATTATTAGCAAAACAGTGATTCGGTTCTTATTAGCCTCTCGTGAATCTCTCTCTCATTTCCTCTTTATTTACTCCCATTTTTGCTGATTTAAAGGCTAGATACGCATGAAATATTCAACTTCCTCATAATGCAAAAAGTGTGAGCACTATAAATGTTTAATTATGTTTCAAGATGGGAAGCAGTAATCTCAGGATGAGTAAGTCACTTCCCCATGCAGCAGGCAGTTAAGAGACAACAAACAACATAGATCAGAGAAGTGGTGTAATCATGATCACCAAATTACAGGCACTTCAAGGAAGTTGTTACTCTCTCTTATTTGTGGTGATATTCAAAGCTAACTAAGTGGCAGCCTGTCTCCAGTAAGTTGTTCTATGTGTAGCACAGAAACAAAGAAAATGTGACCCAACAGCAACAAGAATACTGAAATAAAAATGATGGAATGGTGAGAAATGAAAAAGCCCCTTCCCTCCCTCCCCTCACCTCCCCCTTCAAAAGGAAAAGTGTAGGCTATAGAAGAAAACTTGCAAAATAAATGTTAGAAACATATTTACTTTGAGGGATCCAACTCTACTAGCAACTCCTTTGCTTTCATCCGGCCGTCTAATTTGCTACAATGGGGGAAGATGGGTAAAAAAGACAGAAGAATAAAGAAAAAGTGAACTTAAAAAAATTTCCAGACAATCAATTAGCAGTACATGCAAGACATCAATTTGACTCTCTGAGACACCTCTAGAGGACAAAGACACAGACTCTAATTTCTGGAATAAATGATGCTTTACCACGGCATTTTCAACTTGCTTTGTCGATCATTTGTATTTCAATACATTACCAATCCGGCACACGCGCTGCATGCGGCACTCACTAACATTTATTTGAAAGCTTACATGGTTACTTATCCGATTTGGGTATGAAGAATAATGAAGTCCTAAAAACTCCAACTGAATTAAAAAAACACCCTCTACCCTCTACAAATCAAATGATCACAGTATGCTGTAACTGGGAGCACCAGGCCTGGCAAGTATCACGACTGATACCTGACAGAATGCAATACAGATTCCTATTGACCCAGGCCGAGAGATTTGAGCCAATGCTATCACGATTCCCAGTTAGAAATTATGCTGCCCAACCAGAAAATTTTAATGCCAGACCAACATTAGATTTTTTTATCTTAAATATCCCGTGTGTATGGGCTCTCCCCCGACATCTCCTACCTGAGTACTTTTCCTTTGTTATACACTGTTTTGTCCTAGATGATGCAGAGGATGGAAGAAACAAATGAGGCAGCTGCTCAGAAGGCTGTGTTGTTAGAAGCAGGTAACATGGAGCATTCATTTTCTTTTCATGACTGCTGAATTCAGTAAAAAATAAGGTTTTTCTACTAGTGAATTAACAGTTTGTCATGCCATTTGAAGCAGAGAGGAAGAAGACAACAAATATTACTTTAGGGATATCCTTCTAGTCTGAGCCAAGAGTGCATGGAAATGTTTTATCATCTGATAGTCGTTACGTAAAACAAAGCCCCGCAAAGAACCCTTGCAAAACATATTGAGTCTCTTTTCTTTAAGAAATCTCAACAAGGAAGGCAAAGGCTGAACGAACCACGGACATTCAACTATGGTTTATGCTCTTGGGAGCACACTAGCAAGAGCACAGGATTGACTGTCCTGTTTGGTTTCACCTCACACACGCAAAATAGAGAAATTCATATTCAAAACAGAGTCAACTCTTCCTTTCTCCACTTGCACTCTATTCTCAAGCAAATAGTGCAACTAAGCAATATACTAACAACTTAAATACTTAGTTCTGATGCAATGTCTGCTAGCAAAACACGCTGGAAATATTGAAGTAAAAGGTTGTTTTCCTTTTCTGTTCCGAATGGCATTAAACTAGAGTCTGGGTTGAGGGTTCAAATGAAAACCCCACATCACCATTTTCCTGGAACTCCAAGCAGATCTCTAAGCAATTCTAGTATACTGACCAAGAAAAAAGCTACCCTTGGCAAATAAAATGTCTCCTTTAGTGAAGATTCTCTTAGAAGAATCTTCTCTAGAAAAACAAAATTCCATGATGTTATACACAGCTGTAACCCAGTTGCTAGATTTTTGTGGAAGAAGCTTCAGGAGGTGGGGGAAAAAGATCCTTATTTGAAAAGAAAACAAGAGTTAGAGCACAGATATTAGCCTAGGTTGAGATACTACTGTTTTCAGATGATTGGGATTCCAGTCCCAACTCATGTGACTCATTTGAAACTTCTTTCAAATCAAACAGATTTAATTCTGTTTCAAAAAACATGAAGCAAGAAAAAAATGCTGACATAATCTCATGTAATGACAAGAAATCAGAACATTAGGAAAAGATGCTACATACCACCGGAACTTGGGGAGAAGCTAAGCGACAGCAACGTGCACTAAACAGTTTCTCTTCTCTTACTTACCAATGTGGGTGTTCTGGCTGCTCAAGCTGTGCTGCTGGTTTAAGAATCAGTCAGGAATGAGATAGGAGGTATCAGAGGTGCACGTAACTGACAGTATTCACTCTTCAGAACATGTATAGGGCAATACGTATGCAACATGTGCATCACACGCAATGAATTGATGAACACTTGGAAATTTAAATTACAGGTAGATAGCCTGAGGCCGGCTCTTTTTTTGTGTTCACGGCAGATAATAAAGGTTTGTACTGGAACCTTGCAGAACGCAGTCTGGGTACTTCTCAAGGGATGGAATAGAGTGATCTGAACAGTTCACAGACTATACTGCCTCTGTTCTGGGAATTAAATAGGGTATTACCAAGAAAGCCAAGGACAGCAGGATTAAAGCCACTCTCCTCTCTTATTTTTTTCATGGCAAACACCACAGAAAGCAATGCAGGTATAGCCTTATCTCTCCTGAACAATGTTCTAGAACTTAACTAGTATTTAGAGAATGGCCTGGGTTATAAACTCCTTGTCTGTCAGAAACTCTGCTTGACACAGAAACTCCATCACAGATGGATACTTGCAGTAAGAAGAGATGAGAATGGAAGATGTGCACTTCAGGGTTCTAAATCAAAATTGGGGACACTTCTTTCCCCATTGGTCACTCGTGATCTAGAGATGAGGCCTTTGGGTTTTGTATTACATGCTTGTAAAATGAAAGTGATACTTCCTAGCAAAATACAGGGCTAATGAAAAGATCCTCAACACTGTCATGGAAACCAAATCTGCCCTTTCATTTGTACCACAACACAAGCTACATGAGGGGCCTCAGACAGGAGGCAGAAGCAACACTTCAGTAGTTCCAACCAACATGTTACCTGCAAGATGTGAGGGCTTTGGAACATTCTGATGCACGAGGATGAAAATAATCAAAGCAATGAAGGAAGAAGGGTGTTGAGTAGGGAACACTCCAGGAAACTGGTAGGGTACAGTGCATGGGCAGTTAAGATAAATGCATTATATTTACAGCCCTTTCTTACTCACAGGAGAATAACAGTAGGAGTTAGCAGCTAAAGACTAGCCACAGGTGTCCCTATCCTGACAGCCAAAGAACAAGAGGAAGTCTCAATGAGAGCAGAATGAGATAGGAAGCCAGCAGAAGAAAGCTTAGGAAGCAGGGAATCCAGAACTGAGCAGTCAGCAAAGAGAAATGCTCTAATGTGCTTAATGGAGTTGCTAGATATCAAAAGAGGTGCCAAAGAATAGACCTGTAGTATTTTCTAAATGGAAATCTCACATGTGGTTTTGCTATTTTTCCTCTGCCTATTTTTCTCTTAGAAGAGAAGCATAAGAAACACACCTGTTCACCACTGATTTTACTGCAAGAAAAAGAACTCTGAAGGTCTAATCCTAAGTATTTATGAACCATCAGTTACCCTTGTCAGAAAGAAAGAACAGACTCACGTGAAATTCTGGATTTAGTTAGATTCATTTGAAGGAAGAGTTACACAACTCTGAGAAACAGCTGCAAATTTCCCTGAGGTACAGCCTCAAGTACTCAACACCAGCCATCGTAGACTCCGTCCCCTTCCTGATAACATATCCTGTTCCTCCTACTCTGAAGTTTCCCTGCTTAGTGTTTCTGACAAAGACATCAGAATGTTGCAGGACCTAAAGCTTTCAGAGCTGCTTTTCACATCTGCATTCACCAAAAAGCCAGCCCTTTGTCAGACTCTTTTTTCCCAACTCCTGGCTAATACAGGCAGAGCTCATAACGAAAAAACTTTGCTTATCTTCTTAACTGTGGAGCTGAATACAAGCAGCACTAGCAACAGGATCATGTTCACCAAAAGCACTGTACTGCCCAGCATCCAAGGCCAGTGCAGACTATTCGTTGTACAAAAACAGGGACTGTTCTCCCACCTGACTGCTGATGTGGGGATCAGTGGTGAAAGGCTAGTAAACAATTAGTAACACTTGTGGGACACTGACATCATTGGGTCTGCAAAGAAATGTTCTTGCATTTCTCATAGTGTTATCCCATACAACCCGGACACCTGCACCGACAAACGTTTCCCAGTTTCTTGAGACAAAAATAGTCCCCCTGTGCTTCAAACCTAGTAGCCTTAGGCCATGTGCAGGGAAACGGTGTGAATCTCCTGAATTTGAAGTTACTTGTACTTCAAATTTGTCTATTTGACTGCACACACTGTTCATAAATATTTATCAAGGTGTTCCTTTTTAAAGCAGGTTTGTTGATGTGAACAAGTGACATTCATAAGTTAGTACATACTACAACTAAAGACCTCCCTTGTTTTTCCAGTTTTAGCAGCCGGTACTTCCAGTTACAGTTTAATCTCAAAATGCAGGGCATAGTTGTAAGGAATGATCAGTTTTGGAAACCTAGAGCAAAACTGTGCACACAATGCTCCTACCAGAATCCCACAGGGTATCCATGATCTCTTTTGTTGGTTATTTTTCCCTCCCATATGGGTTGTTTAATTGACCAGGCTCTTCTCAAGGTTATCTGGTGATAGGACAAGGGGTAATGGGTGCCACCTGGAACACAGGAGGTTCCATATCAATATCAGAAGGAACTTCTTCCCAGTGAGGGGAATGGAGCATTGGCTGCCCAGGGGGGTTGTGGAGTCTCCTTCTCTGGAGATGTTCAAGACTAGCCTGGACACGTTCCTATGTGTCTTTGTCTAGGTGGTCTTGCTGTGGCAGGGAGATTGGACCAGATGACCTTTCAAGGTCCCTTCCGATCCCTAATGATTCTATGATATACCCACAAATGTTCTCTGTCTCTCCCAGGTAATTATGTGCTTTCCCTACCAGGTCATTTTCTACAGGACCAAGCATAGCATTTCTTACTGTCTTGGCCCTAACTGTCAATGCTTCTCTTCATGCAGTGNCTTCCGATCCCTAATGATTCTATGATATACCCACAAATGTTCTCTGTCTCTCCCAGGTAATTATGTGCTTTCCCTACCATAGCATTTTCTACAGGACCAAGATCACCATTTCTTACTGTCTTGGCCCTTACTGTCAATGCTTCTCTTCATGCAGTGTTTGGACTAGATGATTTTTCGAGGTCCCTTCCGATCCTTTTAGAATAATTAATTCCCCCATAGAATAATTATTCTATGATTCTATAACCAAGGCAAAATATTGAAGAACAACAATGGGATAAATCTCTCTCCAGCCCAACGTAATGTGAAGAGATTAGGGAAAAAATAGGGGAATGTATGAAACTCATCATTAAAATGATCTTAAGTATAAAAAGACTGAGAAAGCAAAAATCACAAAAAACCTACAGAAGAGAAATTAAATAAGCATCACAACAGATTAAATTATCCCTTACATAAAGGGGCTTTGAAAGACTGCACTTGTGAGACCCCACACCTGTGTCCAGTTCTGGAGTCCCCAACATGAGGACACAAAGCTCCCAACAAGTGTCCTAAGGAGAGCAACTCAAATGATCAGAGGGCTGGAGCAGTTTCCCTTCCAAAACCCAAGTTGAGGTTGTTCAGCCTGCAGAAGAGGAGGCTCCCAGGTGACCTTCCAGCAGCTTTCCAGTCTCTGAAGGGGGCTACAATAAAGCTGGGGGAGGGCTTTTGACACAGGTGGTAGCGAGAGGACAAGGGGAAAGGGTTACAGACTTGAAGAGGGGAGATTGAGGTTGGACATGAGGAAACAATTCTTTCCTGTGAGGGTGCTGAGATGCTGGAACAGGTTGCCCAGGGAAGCTGTGTCTGCCCCATCCCTGACAGTGTTGAAGGCCAGGTTGTACGAGTAACCTGCTCTAATGAAGGTGTCTCTGCCTGTGCAGAGGGTTTGGAATTGGGTGATCTTTAAGGTCCCTTCTAACCCTGGCTGTTCTATGATTCTATGATTAAGTGAAGAGATATTTAGAGCCTGCAGGAATTTATAATCAAAGGCCTGGAGATTCTTCAAGTTGATGTAGTGCATTCAACTAAAGAATGAGGTCCAGTTGATGGAGAGAAACCATAAAAGCTACCCCATGCACATTATTACACATCTCTCATGGAGTGCAAATTAGCAAAGGAACACACCTCAGATAAACAACACAAGCGATGAGTTCACATCAGCTGGACAGTAACAGATTTCTGCATTGGCCTGGCTACATAAGAGAATAGAATCGAAAAGTTAAATCTTAAGCAGATGGAAAATGCTTTTACTGATTCTTAGCAATGTCTGTCAAACAAACTAGGGTTAAGTGAAGAACTGTAATATCCAGAAAGAAGGGAATGAACTTT
The DNA here is from genome assembly GCA_013397515.1 of Upupa epops. Classification (NCBI taxonomy): domain Eukaryota; kingdom Metazoa; phylum Chordata; class Aves; order Bucerotiformes; family Upupidae; genus Upupa; species Upupa epops. The sequence goes on from VZRI01000219.1 coordinate 797,089, forward strand.
AAATAATCCATAGCTAGCAGGAAGTTATTTTAATTAGTGAAGCAATTACATACTGCTTGTCAGCAAATGCAATACTGGAGACTGTGACTGGCCCCCCTTATTATATAAAAAAATACTGACCCCCTTGCCTGGTCAAGAGTGAAAGTGGACAGAGAAATCTGAAGCCCTACCATGTTTTTATTTTCTAATAACAACAATATTCTCCACCAAGTGAGCACTTTCTGAGTTAACAAACATCTTTTTAACACTGCAGCAAATCAATGGAAGCTCAAGCTGCATTATGTAAAACTTTGATGTTCACGCATGAAAAAGAGACTTGCACTCTGAAGTATTCTCCACTTTCTGCAGTTTGAGGCCAGACAAACACCAATTAATTAGATGAGACTCCCTAAACAAACAGGGAGGTACTTTCAAGCGAAGGAATACAAGCTACTGTAACAAAGACATATATTCCCAAGCAGTAAACATCTTCATGCCTACACGTTTTACTGCAGCATGGTATAAATGTTTTATTAGGGTTGCTGCACTTGAAGATGCTAAACGTACAAAAGCATAATGCTAATGAACAGCAATAAAACATAATCCTCCTCCTTTCAGAAATTTCCTTCACACTAGCCACAGATTGTTAAAAATATTTTCCTTATCTTTTTAGAGTGGGCTCTATGAGTCTCGCTGGTCCCTATGTGGATGAGGGAATAAACACAGTTCAGGTGGCCCAATCAGTGGTAAAAACTAATAGGATTTTCTTTCAGTTTTGGAATACAGTCCATTACTATCATTTCTAGTTCAATGCTCTGTGAACACACATAAAGGTAACACGACCATGTCTCAATACAGAAGATTTTGTAACACACTGACTGGCTTACGCCAACATGTAGTAGACTCATTCTTTAAAACTATCAATTGCCTTCAGTGAAAATTAATGGTGAGAAATCAACTCTTAAAACTTGGTGGGTGAAATGCAGAGCCAGGGCAAACCAGGCTACAATAAATACACACATTATGTACCATGCCACTATTGCTAGCGACTGAACGTCCTAAATGCCTTTTAAACTGAAGCTCTGGTACATCAGAACTGGGTCCTTTCCTTCCCTGCATTAACAAAATCCACAGGCTTTGTGCTCTCCAAGGCACGAAGAGATTATGAAGGCTGAATAACAAAAGCAAATGGCTACTTTTGGCAGAGGGATATCCAGCTCAAGGGGAATGGTATGGGAATCACACAAAGGGCTCCCACTGATGATAACGAATGCTGGCAAACACAAGGCTTAATTAGGCTGCACACAGCTCTGTGCTAGTGAGACCAAACTGCTCCAGGCAAACAGTTAAGAGAATAAATTCAAATATTTTATGCTTCCCTTTATTATATAAGGGACACGTATGCATAACCACAGAGAGCCCTGCTTTTACAGTAGGCTTTCCAGACACAGTTTGTCTTAGTCTTCAGTTCTGCAACTCTCCTGTCACTCAGCTGAGGTTTCCCCAAACCCTTCTACCCACTCAGGGATACCTTTCTCCTGCAGCTCTTCCCTACCAGAGCCCTTTCTTTTCTCACAAAGCTGTTGCTGCCTCCTGCCTCCAAGCTGCTTCCTGCTCTTCTAAACCACACTAAGCTCTGCAGCCTCATCACTCAAGACCCACAAACGCTGCTTCAGTTCTTTCAATTCAGCCTTGCTTCAAACAATTTTTTCAGGGGCTGCCAGCACACTTTGGCCCCATCTGTGCCTGTAGTCTTATTCATTCTCCCCACAAAGGAAAGTAGAATTTGCACCTCGTACTTCTGGTAGAGCTTTTCTAAAAACCCGACACCTGCCACATAGATCAGAAATCTGCCTTGGGAAGCAGGGAAGTTCACATTTAAGGAAAAAATGGCAAGTCCTAGGTGGTGAAGTCTTGAATTCATCAAATCAAGGATGATCCCATCTTTCTGAAAACAGATGGGCCAGTGGGACTGTAAAGGGCAGGGCAAACATCTAGGGGAAAAGTACACGTAAGGTTTGTGCTCAAACATCTTTAATATCCTGCACTTGACACTTCTGACTAGGCAGGGCTGTGTTTGGAAAATGTGTGCAAGGCTTTCTGTCACTATGCTGCTTCACAGCTATGCCTCTCAAAATGTTCAGCGGTGAAAGAGAAGCAGAAGGGTTGGTGAGGATGTTGGGAAAGGGTGCATTCACTAAAGCTACAGGAAACACATAACTAAAGCAGAGAGATGGTAACCTCAGAAGGTGCTGAAATCCAGGATCCAATCCACTTGACAGAACCTTAGAACAAGACAACCTTTAAGCAGCTGGACACTAACAATAACCTGGGAAGCGACCAAGGTCACATGGACAGTGCCCAAGGAGGTTTCCAGGGAATTTTAGGAGCATACAAAGTGTTGCAAAGAACCGCCATGCCAGTGCACAGAATTCCTTGCTCCCAGGTGTTCCTCACACTGGGAAAAACAATTTTAAAACAAAGAAAAATAGTGGTCTTAACAAATAAATGGCAACGAGTGATGCAGACTGAACAAGAGCCTGCCAAGAGCTGGTTTGAAATCTTGCCAGAGTTGGTACTGTTTCTTACGGATGATTTCCATAAATCTACTGTAGGACATTCAAGTGAGAGGCCCAGTTTCCAACAGAGTCACTGGAGAGAAATATGTTCCAAATGCAAGTGCTTTGAATTTCTCACCTTAAGCATCCCTCATTTGTCATAGAGGCTTCTTGCGAATACATTCCTACAGTCACCAGAGTTTCTGATTTAAATAAAAAGCTCTTTATTGAAATTCAGTCTAAAGAACTTTCTTGTCCAATACTACGTAATGCTGCAGAGACAGAAAAACAGATAATCGTTTCTTTTCCTTTCAAACAAGCAAATAGACTGTGGAAGCCTAATTGAAGAGAGAAAATTCTACCCTGTATGTAACTACCCCTTTTAAAGGGCTAATTTGTATTTTGTCATTAAACTGAATGGGCGTGCAAAATATTTCATGGCATTTCAGAAATTAAAGACAAATTTTGAGTGTAGGGGATGGATTTGAATCATTGCCATTACTGTTAACCATCTGATCATGTTCTAGCTGATCTTGAGGCATCTGTGAATGGCGCATCATCTCCACGCTCATTTTGAAGTCACGTTTTAACATGTCACCAGAACTTGGCTGTCATTTATGCTGCTACAGTTGATTAATCTGGCTCAGGAAAAAAATGTGGAAAAGGTTAAATACTTGTTTCTTCCACAATCTCTTCAAGGAACAAGCAAAAAGTGACAGCTGATCTTTGCCATTCTCTAGAGCACTATAGTACCCTCTCCCTTCTCTTGCTGCACATAGAAAATGGAAACAAGAAGAACCTACAATCGATATTTTTGCTTTAGAAAAGCGGCACAACCGTATAAGCTTTTTCTCAAACACAGGCATTGTGCTTGGTACAGACTATATTCTCACTGCAGATCCACCATACAGAGTTGGTTAAACATTGACGTAAGCCCTGTATGAACTACAAACTAAAGTGCTTCTAACACTGTGATAAAGGTGTTAACTGAAAGGATAAGCAAATAAAGAAGTTGAATTTAACAGGACAGACTCTTAAACAAGTGCGGAATGGCTGTTTACAAGATGGCTGGACAAAATACTGTCACAACTATTCCTTTGGTTCTAAGAACTGTTAGCTTTTTAAAGATCCCCTGAACTGTCATTTATTGCCCTTAGAACAGATAGAGTGGAACCACACTAAAAAAGCAAGTAAAGCAGCACTGACACAGTGCACACACATCCCTCTGGTGTGGTTGCACAGTATGCAAGCTCAGTTCTGATGAAGGACTATGCACACACACATGCATGGATTTTTTAAGAAAAGAATAATCCTGAAGAATAGAAAGGCAGAGAGTGAGGACTCTGCATTGAGGTGTAAGCACGAGCATTACAGTACACGGTAAGTAGGATGAGTGCTCTCCTTTAGCCCAGAAATGATGCATGACATCTTGGAGGGGAATACTAAAGACAAAACACCTTGTGCCTTTCTCTCAAAACCTTCTGGGGAAATACTTGCTAAAATTAGCTACTATTCAAAAACTCAAGTAATCAGTATGATTTAAGAATCTACTTAATGAATGAGGCTCTCAATTTCTGATAGCAATTGCTCAGGCTACATCATAAAAGACAATGCCACATCTTTTCTGTTTATAGATGGATGCTGCATTCACATCTGATACATTGCTCTGCTGACCCACAAATGAAAAGGCAACATCATTCTGATAACCAGATTTTAGTAAAAGACAAAGCCTAAACACTCAGTAGGTATCAGATCCTGATGGCAAAGAGTTAATATAAAATATTCTCAATGTTGAAAGGAGGTCAGTGTCTTCTATGTCTTGCAGAAGGTATCTCATAAGCTCCCCACAAACGCAGGAGATGACATACATGCATGTTCTAGAGTGAATGGTCTATCTGAGCACTCAGGCTTGATCTGAGTTTTAGATAAAAACTGATTTCTTGGAGAGTTGTTTTGGTTATCAGTCCAAGAATGATTTTGCAGCTTTATACTATAATGAAGTTCCCTAATCACTTGACTACATGAAGACAGATCTGCCCTCCAAAGTACTTCCAACAAGGATACAATAAATAGGAAATGGATGGACACTCAATTCAAGTAAGACTGGTCTTGAAAAGTGCACTTTTTGTATTGACAGACAACAGTTGTATCTCCTAAGGAAGACAGAAGACCACCTTTCATCAGCCTTTCGCAGAAGTATCATTCCAACTGAAGGTGAAGTCGACAGACAGCCAAAATACATTCTTGAAATACTTGGATTCAGTATTCTTGAAGGCTACCAGGTCTAGACAAACAGCCTGGCAGACCGGAACAGTCACTGTTTTATCTAAGCTAGAAGTTGTTAAGTACAAAATGGAGTCAAAGGAATTTAAAGCAAGGAGTAAATGATTCCTTAAACATACAAAAAGGAAGACGTAAGAATGCTACCATTTTTGAGGCTCAGAAGACACCAGTAGTAAACTAGCCAATAAAAACCAATACCTTGCCTGAATTTTGTTTAGAGATGCTAACACAGTACGCAGTAGCCAAGGCATTAGTACCAACCTGCTTTACTTTTGATGAGGCAACTGTTCTTATAAAGAGATGAAATGTAGAACGTGAACATGTACAAGTAAAAACAGAATTGTTGGAAGGGAAAGGAAATCGCTAACTGGAAGGTAAGAATCTATTTTGCTCAAAGAGGAAGGAACAGAAGCTATGAAGACAGTCTACAAATGAGTGATGTACGAGCTGACCTTACCGAGGACTTTCATGAATGATTTTGACACAAAAGTTAGCAGCGCTCTCAGATAACTATGGGAGACACCATCATTACAAAATGCTGAAGTAGTCTCAGCAGCAGGGATCTGCTAACATTGGAGATGGCTGTAAAAGAGACCGGGTGAAATGTAACACAAAATTCTAAACCAATAAACATCTTTGTTTCGTGGGCAAGGATGTTACATTTTGAAAAAAGATGGATTCTAAATCCATTGTACAAAACACTTACCAACGGGACTGTGAGGTTCTAAAACAGTTGGAGGTAGCCATGCAGAGGGGAACACTATTTTTAGCTTGCTGGTCTTAGATGGTATCACACATTACAACATTACACAGCATCAGATATTGCCTGAAATATGAGGTAAGATTCATAGAACCAGGACGTGCCATTTACTTGCAACTCCTTTATTTCCTAACAAAAAAATCCATTCAAAGGTGAAGTTGGATTCCAGGGACTATGAGTTCTCTCACAAGAACCTACAGCTTGAACTCCATTCTGTTAGTTATCTATGAGAAAAACAATGTCTGTGCTTTAAATTCTTACTCTGTCTCACATCTTGCATCAAGTAGATGCTACCTACTTCTACAACGGAACCAGTGAACTTTCACTGCAGGTGATACCTTAATCACAGGAACACGCATGCCCAGAAGGAGCCCTCCTGGCCTAAGTTTCAGAGCAGGCTCCTGAGAACATGTAAGTGCTTGTTGCTGCTAAATTACCAGCACTTTGGGTTGCATGTGCATGTGAAATGGAATATTATACTGCAGGTCTGTAGAAGTATGAGAGGGTATCAGGATAGGACATGCGAGTATCTTGCCTCAATAGCAATCTAAAATAGGCTTCGGCCTAAGATTACTCCTAGAATAACTAGCAATACATTAAGAGTGGCAGAGAATAAAATGGAAATGTGGAAACACCAGAAAGGGAAAGAAGAAAAATGTGTTAATGGTATACAGATCAGTAATTTATTTAGCTCACAGTACTTCCGGCAATACTGATTTATAGAGAGAAACAAAGAGCTGAGCCATTGAGAAATGATATTGAAATGATAAAGAGCAGGTTTAGATATGGGAAACACAGGACAGCGAGCAAATCTTACATAATCAGGAGATGGAGTCAGACGTAGCATCAAATATCCCCTTAACTGTCAGCTCCCGAAGAGCAAAAAAGCCACATCCAACATTGACTAAACATATACCAGCACAAGAGGAAACCTACAGAAATTGTGGAGGACTTGGCAGCTGATGTCTCACATCCTAAACAACATTCTTCCTGCTGAAAAGAACTGAACATTTACACTGAAAAATTCTGCATTGATAATGGATACAAAAGCATCGTCCCAAGTCTACTGTGGCCATCTGCCGATGGATAGCTAGGCAAGAGTCTGATAACCAACAAGTAAACTTGAGAAAGTCTTTTCCTGAAACAGAATACAAGGATGTCAGGAATGAAGCAGCAAGAAGTAAAAAACTGTCATCTTCTTACAAGTACCACAATGAGTTCCTTAGGATCCTCTCTGATCAAAGACAACTCTGAAAGAAACTCTGCACGTTGAAGTGGAAGAACTGAACATCAGTGAGATTGATCTTGCAAAGTGAAATACTTTGAACACCTCTTGTCACCGAAATGCATTCCTAGCAGCAATTTAAATCTGTCCTTGGTCTTGTGTATCTGCTTCATTTGACTTCGACACAAAACACTGCCAGAAATTAAATATTGATTACGTCATTTATGTATGGGAGAAGTGAAGACCTCAACCTGAAAGCTCTAATTTTCTTTTATACTAATATAATCTCCCTAGGAGCAGAACAAATTTAAAAGTTTGAAGAAATGACTCAGTCATTTGCTCAGAATTTATACTCTTAGGTTATCTGAAGTCCTGGAGCTACGATCTTACACCTGAAGTTCAAAAACACCCTCAAGAGTTAACATCACTGCAAACACTTGAATATTATTGTCTGTATTTGTAGAAGATATTTGCATTAGGCAGTGGATTGATTGCTTTAGTATCTGAAACAAACATCAGATTTAACTTCAGGAAAAAGCCAGTCACAAACAAAAAATTACAGTAAGATCTTCCACTGTGAGGAACTATGGGAAGTGACAAGAAAAACCTGTCAGGCACACTGTCATCCTCAACTTTTGTCATGTGGCTCCTGGGCAACTTCATCGACCCTTGTGGAGAAAGCAGTAAAATTTTAAGAAGACCAAAACTGTATTGCAGAAGATAAAAATATCTGTCACAACTTTATGGCTGAATGACTGAAAAAGGGAGGACTGCTCGTGAAATTCCCCCCTGAGTAAAAGCAAGATTGCTTCCATAGCTGAGTCCATCTACTATAAATACGGTTTTAGTGCTCCTTGAGCCACACTAGATTTTGTTTGGAACTCAAATGCAATTTAGAGAAGGAAGATGCTCTACAGAGATTTATTACAAGCTAACAAAAGCAAATCTGCTTAGTTGTGGGGTGGTACCTAATGACAGAACAGTCCCAATGGAAATTGGTCTTGAGAAGTTCTCACCTCCCAAGAGGTTCCAGTGAAAAACAGAATTACTTCTTCTATCAGGAAAGTAAACTTTCAAGGACCGATTGAAATATACACCTTCAAACTCAATATTCATTGTCTACTACTTTGTTAGAAGCAGAGGTTTTCAGGAAACACGGAAGATCGAGCGTGAACAGCAAAGCAAATTCAAAATTAAATGTTGCACCCTGACTACACGGTCTGTGTGTATAAACAAACACTAGTTTCTCTAAAATATCATTATGAAAAGGCATTTTCTGAACAGATCCATCAGGAGAATCAGTAATGAGCTCTCTCAGAGCTTCTGTCCAATACTCCCCACATGAGTAACTGGCTACTTACATTCTTTCAATAGAGCTGCTCCTGTGTTTTGCAGAGATGTGATTTTGGCTTCTGGGAGACACAGAGACTTTCTGCTATTCAGTAAATTGAGTAAGAGATGTAAGATGCACATTTAGGACAAAAAAAATACAGGAACATGGTACAATAAAATAAATTGGAATATGTAGTTGACAAAGAAATACAGTTCCACTAGCTCTATGGCTTCAGCACCATTCTAAGCAATATGTATCATCAAAGAAAACTCAACTCCTTTTATTTCTGAAACTTCCTCTCCTTTGTTTCATTTCCTATGCTTTGGGACCTTGAGTTTCTAAACCAGCAAATGAGAATATTGAAAAGATACACACTTGCAGATTAAAGAAGACAAAAACCTACTCTGGATCAACTGGATGCTGCAATGGGATTTACCTTTACTTTCAAAACACAGGGCATGAAGAGGTCCAATGTAAATTCAAGTCATTACTGCATTTTTAGAAAACCAGGATGCAGAAGAAAAAAACACAGTAAGTGAAGACATTCAGACATCTTGACAACCTTGGAGGAATATGAACAAAACATTTCTGTTGACAAACTCTTGACAAACTCAGATGATAGTTGAGAATTTGAAGGGACTGGAAATGACTAAACAAAAGATAATGAGTAGCTGATTCTGTTTTTTAAGTAAAATGAACCAAGAGCTCTCCAAGTGTCAAAGAAGCTTACAAGTTCGTGTGAGTTCCAACCTCTAGGCAGCAGGAACAGATGAGATCACATTTCAAGTTTGTTTTTCAGTGGGACTTTCTTAGAGCTTTTCCTCGTATCAGCTTCTACCATCCACTTTGGAAGAAATGACAGGGAAACCAGTTTAGCTAGACACTGCATAGCAGCTCTGGCATAAAAGTGTGTGTGTAGGTCTCTCTTGTTTTTGAACAAAACCCGGTTTTGCAGTAATACATGAAAAACAGGCTGTGACATGAAATACCAAAGCATGATCCAATTATGACAAGAGCTCATCTCCACTCATTTCCCCAAGAAGAGTTTCAGATTTGTAATCAGTTTCAAAGTTCTTGTAGTCTCCTCCTGTAATCTCTGAAACTTTCAAGGCAGCCCAGAGGAGTGCATTCTGCTTCACAACAGATAAGCTTTACTCCCTTCCATTGTGATAACCTTCCTGAAAATATATGTGGGCTTCAACTAGAGCTGTTTCTTAGCAGTGCTGTCTCTTTTTTATGCCTGCTACTGGTCTTGTATTGTTTTCTTTGGACACTTTTGTCAACAGGCATAAATCTCAGTGCAGTTTCTCAGTTTCATATTGCTTTTCTGCTCTGAGTGTTCTCATGTAATAATCTCTGAGTTCTTATATTTAAACCATCAGACAAGTGACAGTTTTAAGGCAAACAAAATGAAGGTGCCACTTGCAGATAGAAATCACTGAACTTCTTCAGAAAAGTACACTATATAATGAAGTTCAAGCATGCTGTCCATCAGAATAATTTCACTTCTATTACAGTGAAGGTAAGTACTGCATCAATCCCAGAGGCTAAACCAAAATATTTCCATGAGAGGTTGCCAATAAATCTTGTTTGCTGACAGAAAAGAAAGAGACAGCAGAAAGAACAAACTAGCAGATGCTGATAATCACTTTAGCAAGCAAAATAATCTTCAAGGATCATGAATTAGATGAGGAAGAGCGTTACTGTTTGCCACCTGCTATGGGTCTATTAGTATGTCAGCATCTGGTGCCACAGAAAGATCTGCGTAATGTGAAGGCACAAAGCAAATTCAGACAGTTTTCTTCTGCTGAACGGATTCCTGTTGAAGATGGACATTACAGGCCTTGCCACTGGTCAGTTCCCTTAGTTTCTGATGTGTGCTTTTGCAAGTCTGATGAAAAAAGAACGTAATAGAGTTCACCTCAAGGATTAAATAGTATAGTGTAATCACTAAGAACAAAATAATCATCCCACAAGGTTGGCATTAAAACTTTCTTTCTATTCAATTTTGGCTGGTTTTTGTTTCCAATGTCAGGCAGCAAATATTGAAGTTTGAGCAAAACCAGTTGGTTTGTAAGTGTCTTAAAGTGAATACTAGTAAAGTGGGGCACAGAACTCCCCCAGCCCAGGCTAGAAATTTGCACATACATTTTGTCAACAAAATAGCACTCGCTTAATGCTGTTACTCAGTGGCAGGATTATCTATGCTCTGGGGGATATTAAGGACATTTGATTTATTAACAATTTCATATTCATTATTGATATTGCACAAGATAACATGAAACTTCCCTAAACATAACGTGTTGGTGGACCCACATATTAAACTGTGCAGCAGACCACGTGGAATGAACTACACTGTCTCGCATATAGCTATCCCTTAGAGTGATACAACCCTTGCATGCGAGCAAGTCTTGTTCAGCAGAGGCAATACATTAATCTGAAAGATGTTATGGCTGAGCATGGAGCTGGCAAGACCTAAATGTACTTACTTTTGGTGTTGGGCAGGAGGCAGTGGAGAGACGAGAGGTGGCCTGGGCACGAGGAGATTCTGAAGGAGTAGTACTGAGGGAGGCCGTATCGCGTGGGAGTACCTGAACGCCACGAGAGATGATGGAATCTGGAATCTTAAAAAAGAAGATAGATGTAATTAATAGTAAAAAATATCCTGCATTTAAAAGCTTCCTTAAAACCCTACATGAAAAAAGTAGGAAAGCCCCACTCCTCAGACTGCACAGCTCCTCACACCCAGTGCTGGCAGTTAGTGGCATATTCTCATCATTTCAGTAGCAAATGCCTAGCAAATACATAAAAGGTTGTATTCCGGCTGGAGTAGCATGTTTGTCATGAGGAGTCTATGAACCAGGTATGCTACAACAGGACAGAGTGAGAAAGGAGTGTTTTCCCTTTTAAGCCTCTGTTTCAAACCACACAATGACCAACAGAGATTTCTACCATGGCATGAAGGGAGGCAGATGCCCCAGTCTCTAATTAGGGGACAGCATTCTTAACAGAAAGCCATTTATTAGCAACAGTTGAACCTCTCTGGAGAATTGTCACGGAGTGAGGGCATTTCTGATAAGAAGGATCATGCAGTGAGTAAATGCTCTTCATTCTGTGCACTCAAGACTTCATTTCAGCTATAAAAATTCTTGATGTAAGGGTTGTGCTAAAAAACCTACAGGCCCCTCTCGAGCAAAAGCACTAAAAACAGTTGTGCAAAGCCAACACTTGGTTTAAATTGCATCCTGAAGGGAAGAAGGAAACCTCAGTCTTTTTATCCTGCATTAGAAGATTCCTGCAGTAGAAGGCTGGCCAGGTAGGAAAACTTATCCTTCCATGACTGGCAAACTGGTAACAACAGACAGGGAGAAGGCTGAGGCACTCCACAATCTGTTTTGTCTGACTTCACTGGCAGTCTCTCTTCCCACCCCTCCTGAGTGGATGGACATCAAGGCAGGGAATAGGGGTATAAAATCCCTCCCCCTGTAACTCAAGATCAGGCTCCTGACTGCCTGAGCAACCTGAACATCCATAAGTTGATGGGACCTGATGAGATGCACCTGAGGGAATCCTGAGGGAATTGTGGGATGTAGTTGCCAAGCTTATTTGAAAAAGTCACTGCAGACAGGTGAAGCCCTTGGTGACTTGAAAAAGGGAGACACTGTACCCATTTTTACAAAGGACAGAAAGTAGGACCCTGAGAACTACTGTCCTGTCAGGTTTGTCTGGGGAGATCATGGAACAGATCCTCCTAGAAGCTCTGCTAAGACACACAGAGGATGGGAGGTGATAGAAGACAGTCAGCATGGCTTCATCAAGAGCAAGTCTTGCCTGACCAACCTAGTGGCCTTCTACAATGGAGTGACTGTATCACTGGATGGGTGTCATCTTCCTGGGGGCATTCACAGTTCTCAACAACATCCTTATCTTTAAACCAGAGCGGTAGGGGTTTGATGGAGACTGGTGGATAAGGAATTGATTGGATGGTGACATCTGGATAGTAGTGGTCAACTGCACCATATCCATGTGGAGATCAGTGATGAGTGTTGTCCCACAGGGGTCTGTACTGTGTCTAGTACTGTATAATATCTTACTCAGCATCACTGGCAGTGGCATTGAGTGTATCCTCAGCAAATTTGCAGATGACTTCAAGCTGAGTGGTGCAGGTGACATGTCTGAGGGACAGGATGCCATCCAGAGGGATCTGCACAAACTGCAGAAGTGGGTTCCTTCTGCTCAGTTTTACCACCAGTTAAAAAAACCAACCAAGAAGAGGTAGAAAAGACATTTAAGAACAAAGCTTTTCACAGCTTTAATGACCCAGTCAGGTCTTACCAAGTCTGACACATCTTGCTGCTGCACTGTTTGGGCCCAATCACACACTGGCTTTACGTCTGACTAGATGGCTCGTTTAAAATGATGTTAATTTGTTTATTTTTGGTGTAAATTGGTAAGCCATGCAAATGGTAAGTACCTCAGCACAGATCTCTAAAATGAGTTCTACAGCTGAAAACACAGCAGGTATTCTGCTGAAACACTCCCTACAAAGGCTCATTTTGACTGTTTTTCATTCTTTTAACTTCTTCCTTTCTCAGATGCAGCAATTCTGTCAGCTTAGATGGCTCTTCCTTCCTGCAGTCCACTTTTCTCTCACAACAGACCAGAGAGAGTAGAAATTCAGATTTGTGAAGAAATATACACACGCATATTCTAAGACCTTTTCCTCAGTAGGTATTTCTCAGCTTAGCCTGATGTTCATGTTCCAAGAGAACTGCCAAAAGAGCCCCCTTGTCTGGGGGAAATGGCAGTAACAGAGAGTACAAGGAAGCAAGGAGTGAAGAAACTTCAGTGACAAGTGAAACCACTACTATTGTACTTTTTCATCCAGGATATTTTTTCAAATACACCTGCTGGACCCAGTCTGCCTGTAGGCATTTGGAGCATTCTTACCCTGTAAGGCTTTAGAAAAACAGAAGTCCTGGGAAAGTACCTCCTCCCTGGAATAAAGCTCAATCCCAGCTTTTAAAATCTGTTGCATTCTTGGGATGAGTGTTAGGATATTAAGACAGCTTCGTTACTTGTCCCTGTGCAGCTAAAAAGTCCCATTTCAGGGCTCAAGTTACTCAAGAATGCTTTTTGTGTAATTTCCTCCCTCAGTTTTCTGAGTTCACATCTACAGGTGCGATGACTATGTCTACCTCAGCCACCCGGACTTACAGATACCGGGTTAAACCTAGAGATACTTCTCTTATTATAAGCCTTCCTCCACATGTTAGAGCTTTCATGTTTACCACCTGTTTATAAGATATGTGGAAACAGATCTTGTTCTCAGTGGGCTCTACTGCTGTGTTTCTAGTTTTTGTCAGTCAATTTCTGACAAAATTAAAAACAAAAGCCCCAAATTTCCTCAGAGGCCCTTTCAAAGCTAAGTAATTTGTACTGCAATTTATGAATAAATTGTTAATAATTGCAATTTATAAATGAATTATAAAGTCAGCAGGATTTCTCTTCACTGTGAATGACTGTGCTGGGGTATCCTCCTCTCCAGAATCAATGACTAACTGGACTGTATTTGGAATACTATGGTCTGCAAAAGCACCTCAGCGATGTATTATACATAGAGGTAAACAGGGACAACGAAATTCTGATCATGCAAATGGTCTGTATTCAGAAATACCATTTCCTTTCTATTCTCATTTTCTTCTGAAATCCTATTTAAACTATGTTAATAAGAAAGAAGCCTGGAGACCCTGTGTTATATTGGCACAGCTCCAACACTGCCTTCACTATCCTGTGTTTCCTTTGCAATTCCATGGCTAAAGCACAAGGAAAAAAATCAGTTTGACAAAGATGTGAAGACAAAATAAACTACTGGTTTTAAGACTTCAAATAAGACATCTTCTGTTTACAATCCTCTGATAAAAAGCTGTGCGTATCTGGATCTTGATTAGGGGACTGGAACGCTCACCTTATGAGGAGAAATTTAAAGACCTAGGACTCTTCAGTTTGGAGAGGAGAAGGCTACTAGGGGACTTAATCACTGTCTATAAATCCATGAGGGCTGAGTATCCAAAAGAAAGAGACAATCTCTTTTAACTTTTCCCTGTGACAAGACAAGTGGCACTGGGTGTAAGGTGGACCACAGGAAATTCCACCTCAACATGAGGAAGAACTTCTTTCTGTAAGGGTTACAGAGCACTGCAACAGACTGCCCAGGGAGGCTGTGGAGTCTCCTTCTCTGGGGACTTTCAAGACCCATCTGGATGGGTTCCTGTGTGACGCATACACACAGATACACAGATCATTAGGGGTTGGAAGGGACCTCCAGAAGTCATTGAACCCAACCCCCTAGCTCAAGCAAGACCATAGAACCTAGGGCAGGTCACACAGGAACCCATTCAGATGGGTCTTGAAAGTCTCTGGAGAAGGAGGCTCCACAGCCTCCCCGAGCAGCCCATTCCAGTGGCCTGTCACCCTCACTGTGAAGTTCTTCCTCCTGTTGAGGTGGAGCTTCCTGTGGTCCAGTGGTCCTTGTCCTATCACAGGGCACCAGTATAAATAGATTATCTCTTTCTTATTGACACCCAGCCCTCAAGTATTCATATGCAGTGATTAAGTCCCCTCATAACCTTCTCCTCTCCAGACTAAAAAGCCCCAGGTCTCTGTCTTTCCTCATAAAGCAGGTGCTCCAGTCCCTTAATCATCCATGTGGCTCTCCGTTGGACTCTCTGAAGCAGATCTCTGTCCCTCACCATAGCCATTGCTGTATCTTGACTCAGCCTTTGGAAGATGGAAAATAAAGTGTTTTTGTTAGAGCCCCATTATAACCTCTGGGTTATCTTGGACTAAGTCCCTTCTACCATTCACTGAAATAGTTGCCTACTACTCAGTAAAACGGAGTGATTGTACCAAATCCACTGTATCCTGACTCCTCAAGATTTTCATTTTGTTTTTGAGAAATTCCACTTCTAAAAACAATGCAAAAGGAAGGAAGAAGCCGCAGGTGATGAAAGCAAACTGTGAACACCCACTGCAAACACTATTATGCAGGCCAAGGATTGAGAGAAAAGAAGCAAAGCAAGGCAAATGAAGGGGGAAAAAGCAACCAACATTTCATAGCTCAAAAGCAGTAATTTTAGGAGATCTTATTCATATTCAATTATTGAGTATATTAGATGATAAAGCCAGTGACTAAAGAGAAGCACAGGCTCTATAGCAATGATTATCAGCAGCCAAATGATTCAAATTGACAACACACACCAGCTTCACCCGGTTTAGCCCTGTACCTTAGACACAATACTGTCTGTGGTAGGTTCTCTAAAAGGCAGTGCTGATGTGTCTTTGTTAAAAGAAAATAAATAACACTGTTCACACAGCAGACTAGGAGGCAGGCAGCGTATTTTTAGCTACAGTTAGAGCAAAAGCCTCTTGGAAGCGTCTCTTACCCGTTCTTCTGCACTGCCTGCTGCATGATGGCAATAACTGATGAGACCAGGGACGGGCTGTTCACCTTTAGCCATGACAACAGCTGAACTGGTGTAGGATGGGTACTTCTAATGCACAACACATAACAGCTATGAATACAGTGACAGGAAAACAAGAAACTACACAAGCAAATGACCAGAAGGAAATGAGGCAAAAACAAGGGTGTCAATGAAATGACAGACTCCTATGAACACAGCCAGTTTAGATCTCAGGTATTTTCTGCCTTTAAAAAGGGCACATATCACTGACTGTCCCTGATATCGCAAAAAGGAAACAATTTCAAGTTTGCGTTAATAAAAACTGAAACTTGCAAGCGATAATTTCCTTAATTCATGCCTGTAAAGACATATGTAATCAGGGTTTTCTGTACGTGAGGAGATGCTCTCCAGCTGAAGCTATCTTAGAAAGGTCAAGATGTCGTAGATCTGAATTCACATTACTGGAATTAGAACGCTGCTGTTTTGGTTTCCAAATTGTTTAAGATAACTGCGTTACTTAGACTTTCAATTCCCACAAATGGAATCAAAGGCACCGTTTGTGGAGTCAAGACACACCAAAGCACTTGGGATCAAAAACCCCTTTCCAAACACATAGGAATATATTGCCTTTCCATTAGAAAACTGAAGATGGAAACCAGGCAAATATTTACAGATTGCTTCAAATAATAAATATTTCAATACCTTTTAAAATTTCAACTGAAGAAATTTGCAAGTGTTAGCTAAGTTGGGAGTCTCAAATGGATTGTTTTATTTTCCTTAATGCTGACTGATGATTATGGAGTAAAGCAAGGCTACAAGGACAATGTGATGGTATTTAGTCTTGTGGCAGAATTTCCCCTCTGGTTTGCAGGCATGCACACTGCACTACAGCAGCCCGGGTAGCTTATTGCTTATCTTGCTAAGTATCAGACTTATTTTTATCAATTGCTTTCGAATCTGACCTTTTCTCTTCACAATAAGTATTATGGCTTAGAAAATCTTGTTACAATTCCTTAATGTGCCACCTGCTGGACTTTGCATGTTCAGGTGTTAAGTACTGTGAATTAAAAAAGAAATGAACTGCTAAAAATAGTCTACTGTATCACAAAACCACACATTATCCTGCAAACCCTAAACAAATCACCTCTCACCGAAATCTCAAATCACTCACTGCAACAGGATTCAGATATTCCTACAAAGTTGTATTTCTGCAAAACACTCCTGAAATACACCTGCGTTTAACCACACTGGTATCAATGTACTGTCTGAAACTACAACTGAGTACTGGTGGAGAGTACCTGAGCCAGAAACTAAGGGGTCTCCTGGGGAGTCGAAGCAGACTCACCTTAGCTGCAATGGCTGCTGCTGTTATATGTGAAGAAGAACTGTCCTCTGTTGAGGCAACTCCACTGTCCTTCTTCTCTTCCTCCTCTTCCTCACACTGTACTCCTTTGTCTTCTGTCTGCTTATGAGGGCTGGTGGTTGGAGGAGGAGAAAGAGGAGGTGGTGGTGAAGGTAGATCTTCAAGCTCATCATGCACCTCCTTTACTTTTACAATGGCATCCCGCAAAAGATCAATGGCGTGAGGTAGGGCTGGCAGTATAAACTGAAAGCATTCCTATGCACAAGAAGAGAAACGACTGTGAAAAGTTACCTGAAGAAATAAATAGAGGGTTTGTTGGGTTCTTTTTTGTTTACTCTTAAAATATGTTTGAGATTTCAATCCATCTTTTCACCTGACCATAAACAAAACCTTTAATGCCCTATGCAATTGCTCGTAGAAGGAATAAAAATTCTCAAAATCACAGCTGGGGACTATGTGATCTATTTTTACCTTTCTTCATGCAAATACAGTAAGTTGTACAACAGAGCTACTGTAGTTAAACTAATATCGGATTAAAGCATCAGAAAGCAAGAGTTTAACTTTCACAAACACATAACACAGAAAGCAGTTCACAGCCATCAGCAGAGCACTACAAAAATGCAGAATATAAACATTAGCCCTATCCCTGCAGGGATATTGGCTTAAAATCATTCCTCTTATGCTCCCTCACAATTAGAGAACAATTCATAAAGGTGTCCATACTGTACTTTAATACCATTATGCCCTCTTTCATTCATGCTCTTATACTATACAGTGGCAGAATGACAAACTAGAGCGGTGTTTTATGTAACTCTACAAAAAATAAACCTGTTACTCAAACCTCCTCTCACTCTGTGATCTTAAAAGCAATTGGTTTATTTTAAATGCACGCAGAAAGCAAAAACTTTGTGTAATTGCTCTTCTTCTTTCATAAGCACACACACATACAGCTACCTGCACTGCTAACATCTGTGAACACTGCATCAAAGAGAAGAGGAGCTGCACTGTGCAATCATGGATTGAAGCCTCCTGCTTGGATCGGGGCCACTATGAAATTCGGACAGGTGCCTTAGGGCTTTGTTCTGTAAAGTCTCAAAAAAAATCCAGGAGCACAGACTTGGCAGCCCTTCCTGGCAACCTGTTCTGATGCCACATCTAACCATTAAATCGTTGGGAAATGATGGCAGGGTCGAAGAACGCACTCTCCCACAGTACAGCTAGGGAGCATACACACTGACTGAGAAAGCTGGTGTTATTCCTTCTTTTGCACTTCATTTTCCATTCTGTTTCAAGCACAGGAAGATTTAAAAAGGATGTATTCCAACTCCATAGAGTCCCCAGAAAATAATTATAAACAGTTTGTAAAGATTGCATAGCCAGTATTTTCAATAAATAAAAACAGAGAACAATCCATCCATCAGAAATCAGCAGAGCTTACGTAAGCCACTTTGGGAGCCAAACTCAAGACTCACAGGCACTGTATTTCCTCAGAGCTTCTAAGAGCCTACCTTACAGTTACTCTTTTAAGAGTAACAAAAAAGACTACATTCAGATCAGAGAACCACAGAAATGGAAGTGTTCTAGAGATCTCAATGCGGTGATACTTGCCAAGCCAAAGTTCTCTGGAGAAAACACGCTGGCACGCACCACATCCAGCTTTGAGAGAAAGCCTCTACCCTGCTGCCATTTTCTATTACCATGTCAGTGTTTTATTAATGAAATACCTAGGCTGCTGCCGTTTTGCTGTTTTACAAAAGCTTCTTGCTCTGTATTACCATGGTGGGAAGAAAACTAGCAAGAGAGAGAAATTCCTGGTCACAACCCACTCTATTTGGTTCTTGTGATCCAGCCCGTCCTGGAACAATGTCGGATGCTATTCACTTCAAAAATCCTGGTTGAGATCTGGTGCTTTCAAGATGTTTCAAACAAATTGTGACACAAGAGGGTATTGTCATGCCAGGAACAAATACAAACAGCTAGCTTGTATAACAGCATCATATGACCTTCTTCTTTCTTTTCCTGCAGAATTACCTCTTCTATCACCTACTTGACATCAAACTACGGGTGACACACTTATTAAATTGTTTTCATTTCTTTTCCTCCTCATCTTTCTCTAATTTACCCATCCTTGGTCTGAGCACCTCAGGGCAGAGAACTTTTTCTGTTGCTAACATGCTAGGAGTGCTGCTGAACACGATAAAAGTCATTAGAGAGTCTAGGCTATCTCTTCCTTAATTCAACAGAAGCACAGACTTCTGGAATCTTCTTACTGGTGTTCCAGTTTTGCCATGTGTGGGGCCCCCGCTGTGTTAAATACACACACATCCACATGAATTCACACTCCTAACTGGAGAGTATGAAAGCAGGTATACTTCTGCTCCACCATATTTTCAAGGCTTTTTTGTGTCTTTCCAGTTACAGATTCCATTTCCTCAACCTGTTGAGGATCCAAGGAGCAGTCAAATCATGGGGGGGTGGTGGGTGGTGGTGCACCAAGTCCTTGACCTGCAAACAGTGTGTCTGAAACTCTGTGATGGCTGCTTAAGGTAATAGTATTCAAAACTATTTTCTCTTCAACTTCCAAGTGATGGCACGCATCAACATTCTTTATTTGTGCCCAGATGTAAGTCTACCAAGCAACAGTGACTTCAGGGCTGTGCTGCCAAACACAGCAGCACTGTCTCCTTGGTGACTGGGGACTGCTGGTTCAGAAGATGTTGATAAACTACCAGGTGCACATTTGTTAGAGGCCAGAGGTAAAGACATTTTTAACAAGGCCACTGACAGAGCCTGAGCCCTGAAGAAATACGTTCTCATGACTGATGGGGGCTCTACCTGTTCTGGAGCATACTGCCTGCTGTTCAGCTCAACAGCATTTGTATGGACAAGCTGGTTTTCTGGATCTGTCAGCCAACTACACAGGAAGAGTGAGCATGGGAAAGGTCTGGCCTTAGCAAGACACCCCAAAAAACCCCTATGTTTGTGTTTCCACTCTACAGTCAGACAGTAAGCACAAAACCACACAGCCCTATGTCTCCGTCCAAAATGAGCAAAATGCAGAGGAGAACCAAGTGCTTGAGCATCTAAAGCCTGACCCTCGCCCCCAGAGGATTGTAAAAATCCTCTAACCCTTCTTCCTTTTTTCTGCTTCTTCCTAACCAACGTGGGTAATATTCTTCACGCTCCAGCAAAGTTCTGTCATAAACCAGGCCTTCCTCTTACTTCTGCATGAAGAAGAACACTTTCTGGGAAGCTGCAGACAACAGAGGGATCAGGCAGAGACTGACTAGAGAAGAAGGAGGATGTGGAAGAGATAATTTGACCCTTTGTTAGCACTGCATTGTACTACCTGTAATTCATTATGGAATGGCCAGGGTTAAAAGGGACCATTAAAGACCATCCAGTTCCAACCCCTCTGCACAGGCAGGGACACCTTCACTAGAGCAGGTTACTCAGGGCCCCATCCAACCTGGACTTCAACACTGCCAGTGATGGGGCAGCCACAGCTTCCCTGGGCAACCTATTCCAGCATCTCAGCACCCTCACAGGAAAGGATTGTTTCCCCGTGTCCAACCTCAATCTCCCCTCTTCAAGGCTGTAACCCTTTCCTCTTGTCCTCTCTCTACCATCTGTGTCAAAAGCCCTCCCCCAGCTTTCTTGTTGCTCCCTTCAGCTATTGGAAAGCTGCTAGAAGGTCATCTGGAGCCTCTGCCTCTCCAGGCTGAACAACCCCAACTCGCTCAGCCTGTCCCCATAGGGGAGGTGCTCCAGCCCTCTGATCATTTGAGTTGCTCTCCTCTGGACACATCACAGCAGCTCTATGTCTTCCTGATGCTGGAGACTGCAGAACTGGACATGGTACTCCAGGTAGGGTCTCCCAAGTGCAGAGTAGAGGGGGAGCACCACCTCCCTCA
The DNA here is from genome assembly GCA_013397515.1 of Upupa epops. Taxonomy (NCBI): domain Eukaryota; kingdom Metazoa; phylum Chordata; class Aves; order Bucerotiformes; family Upupidae; genus Upupa; species Upupa epops. Next base: position 817,967 of record VZRI01000219.1, read on the forward strand.
ACCGACAGTGCTTCTTTTGATGCTGCTCAGGACATAGTTGTCTTTCTGGGCTGCCAGTGCACACTGACAGCTCCTGTTAAAACTTCTGATCCACCCCCACTCTCAAATGCTGTCCTGGTCACTCAGTACCTTCAGTCAAATCAAAACCGTAACACCCCTGACAGAGTGATAGTGTGTTCAGGTACATGATTGTGCATTCCAGTTCCCTACTGCAAAACATGAAGCAGCGGATTCTTTCTACCCTTCAGAACAGAGTTACTCATCATGGGGCCTCAGTAGCAGATCAGTAAGAACGCATCTTACCTGTGACCCTTTCTTGCTACCTGGCAGATTAATTATGAGAGTTTTCCCTCTGATTCCACACACAGGTCTGGAAAGAAAGAAACAAAACAGTGTGAAATGCTTGTATGCAGTTTTCTGCACTGTAGAAAGAACAGCAGAGCATTTAAGAGAAATTCTATCATCTATTAAAATTTATAAACTCGATTTTCAACATCTAAACATATCTGCCCATCGTGTTCCCACAAAACAGCTCAGGAGATGATGAAAAAGTGTAAAACAGGACTGGCAGAGCCCAGCATTTAACTGATAGCATAAACACAGGGTCGATTCCCATCTTTTTCCTGTTAGTCCGTGTATCTCCCATATGTCTACTGTTCGCATTCAATACACACTGACGTAGCCTCTCTTTCCTTTTGAAAGATGCAACATCAGAAAGCACAGAGGGAGGTAATTCTCCGGTGAAAATTGCATGTGTGCCTTTCCTATCTAATTCTTCCTATGAGTCTTTCCTGTCCTCCCAAAACCAGCTATCAAAGGGGGGAGATCTTACTGGATGGTCTGTCTTTAAGGAATTCACTTGTGTTGAGGAACCTAAGCACCCAAGTGCTGAATGCTTTCTAGTGCTTAGAGTCTGCCTCTTCCTGCTTTTAGCTAAATAATTCTCAAGAAAAAAAATCCCAATTGAAATGACTTGAATTGGTCCTGAGGTGGCAAAGAGCACCTCCTGCTTTTCCCGACTGCTGAGGAGATCAATGGTGAGAAACTCAGAGACAATCAGGGTAAGAGAACGGCCAAAGAATGAATCCAAATCACAGATGTACAGAGGCTACAGTTGAGAGAAACTGTGTAATAATCTCTTTATCAAACACAAACATGATCCGTAAGGGAGGACAGAACAGAAAACAGTTCCTTGGTAAAGCACTGCCACAAGCCTTGAGCCAAAGGACATTGGCTTTAGGGTAGCCGGCTTCTCTGGATTTCTTCTTACACAAAGACTTATCTGTGATTGCTGACATTTATTGGTAGCAAGGCAGTTTCCAGCCGGGCAGCAAGGATCCTAGTGACAGCTGTCATCATGCTCACAATTGGTAGCCCCGAGACTGGTTTTGCATGAAAAGAAGTCAGCCTTACAGAGCACAAAGTCAAACCAGCAAATCCCGCAAGAGGGAACAGTTTCTGACAGACTCCAAATGAAGGAAATAACAGGAAATATTCACAGAGGAATCAAAATGAGGCGGCACTGTGTTTGGCAGACACCTCCTGTAACAGCTGTCTTCTCGGCTGTTTATTCTGCATGAAATCATTTTGAACAGTAGTTGGTTAATGACCAGTATGACCCCCAAAGTGCAAGAAAGGACTCAACCAGAAGCTGTTCTGAAGATGTCAAGTCTGGGCTGCCGATCAGCACATCTAGTGGCTCAAGGCAGAAATGGAGCAGACAAATATTTCTCAAGAGAGCATGTACAAGTAAGAAAAGGTACAGAGGACCGGACCGTTGGCAAAAAAGCAGTGCTCGTGCGCTATAAAATCACACAAATGTGTGTTTATGGATTCTGGCTCGTTTGAGTCAAATAACCACAGTCCTTCAAAAGTGGAGGGAGAGGCTGTGGATCACAGGTTGTCCTCAGCCTTGTGACGCTGTGGACAGAGATTTCAGGGAAAAACGTTGGTTTTGAGCAAGAGGAGTACAAGTGGAAGCAAAAGAGTGGAAGGAGCAACAGGCCACGGGAGGATATGGGAGGACAGAAACCGGTCTGAGGCAGAAGTAAGAATGGAGAACATGAACTCTTTAGGATAAAACCCATGGTCTCCTTAGACATGAACTATGGTGGCCAAGAGCCAGAGAGTACACATCACTGGCCAAGGGCAGGGAAGAGCCTGGGTGAAGGAGGGAGAAAATTCTGGGAAAAGGACAGTCTTGAAAGGTCATAGAGAAGAAAAAGAAACACTTCAGGAAACACACAGAAATGTCCGTGATGCTCTGAGATACCCTCTGCTGGTCCTTGGAGTTGAATCCAAACTGTGAGAGGCTCCCTGACCCACATTCACACTGAGTATCTGTGAATCCCGGCTGCAAAACCCCTCAGTGCCTCCTAATGCCGGCCCACGGTCAGAAACAGCCTAGGACGTGGGAGAATTTTTAAAAGCTCATGTGATAAAATTCCACACGAGTGACCTAACATTCCCAAACCTGCCGGTGATGTACGGACGTGTCAGCTTGACGTTGCATAACTGAGCTTCTGCTACTGTTTTGTTTTAACAATTCAAAGACTGAACACGGAAAATTATCCATCAGAACTTCCTTTCCCAGGGAAGTAAACAGGAGGAAAGCTCAGGACAAACAGCATTTCATGTTAAATACTTTGAAAAATAGGATCTATATTTCTTCAAGTGAGTGCCTAAGATCAGCCGATGCTTTTTATCTCTCTTAACCTCTGCCTTGCAAGGGGGTGACTACAACACTACCTTAATTTTCTATGAAAATATATTAACGCCTTGTGTCTTGGAATACAAACGATGTAGGGAAAATCTCAGAGGAAGTGGGCCTGCATTCAGTGGGGATTCTGAATAAAGAATGCCAAACCTGTCACAGGATTACAAACAGGACAACCACAACCAAGGGGAGTAAATTTCCTTCCTCAGTCAAGCATATGCAGAGGAAAAAAAAGGATCTGAGGGGTGACTTCAATCATGTTGATGGAAAGAGCAGGCGTCAGGAGGAAGGAGCCAGGCTCTGCTCAGCGGCACCCAATGATAGGACAAGGGGCAATGGTTGTCAGCTGGAACAGAGGAGGTTCCACATCAAGATGAGAACAAACTTCCCATTGAGGGTGACAGAGCTCTGGAAGGGGCTGTCCAGGGAGGTTGTGGAGTCTCTTTGTCTGGAGATGTTTAAAACCAGCTTGGACTGTTCCTGTGTGACTGGATCTAGGGGATCCTCCTGTGGCAGGGGGATTGGCCTGGATGATCTTTCAAGGTCCCTTGCAATCCCTAACACTCTGGGATTCTGTGAATTCTCCAGAACCATGGAATCGTGGCACATGGGTGCGTTCAGGCAGCCCCGAGACTGCACAAGAAACCATGATGCTGTGCATTGTCTTAATTTTTGTGTAGTTAACTTTATGATCTGAACAGTGTTACAGAAATAACAGCCTTCTGCAGGCTGACTGCTTTCAGGCCTGAGGTAAACGTTTTCACTCGGAAATGTTTCAAGGCCCAACACGACTGTACACAGTATCTCTGTAATGGTATCTCCCGTGGCTGCCATCAATTACTATTCAAAGTAGCTTTAGTTTAATAGACATTTTCTTGCCACCAGCAGGGAAAAGCTTCCAGCAAATGCAAGCCAGCACTTTGGTTCCACTACCATCACAACAGCCTTTCAGCCACCCCAATCGAATCGCATCCTAAAGCAAACTTGGTAGAGTCACCTAACTGGCTATCTTTCTCCTGAACAGAAACGGAACAGCTAAATGAACCGTTCTTCCCCTTGTGGCAGTGTTCTGCTATCCTTTCCCTTCAGAATAACACAAACTATGAGAGAAAAAATGGTATCAGGTAAAAAACCAGTTGCCAATGGGGCCTGTTGTGAAGGTGTTGACTTGGTAATGCTGCCCTCTCAGACAAAGCACACAGGCTATTAAAACTTTTAAAATACCTTGTGGAATCACTGGAGCTCTGTAAATGTCTTTTCAAAAGGCAAGTGTCTGAGCACAAAGCTGCAGATTTGAAATTCCTGCTGATTTCCTATGCAATTATTTTGTAGTTATTGCCTTGTCATATGAGAAATGAAAACCCTGTAACCGATACCATTTCTCAGGACCTTAAATCCTGTGCAAGCACAAACTACATTCGGAGTGTGCCAGACTCCGATTAACAACAAGCGAGATGGCTCAAGCCATTGCAGTGGTTTGTGAGAGGGTAACGGGAGGGGCTGAACTGGTGGGAGAGGATCCTCATCTGTGCACTGGGCAGGTCTGAGAGCATCATCAGCCTATTTGCAAAGCTATGCTTAAGTCTGAGAACACTACCAGCTGCTATTTCTCTCAAGGCCTTACTGACTTGCTTTGCCTGGGACTCTGGGAACAGGGTCCCCCATGCTGTTGGTGGCAGGGAGAAGAACACCCCTGTCAGCGAGTATAAAAGGGAGAGATTTGAACGGTGCAGGGTGGCTTCACCATCAGCCCTCCCCAGCCGGCAACCAGGATGAAAGACTGACACAAGGGCTGCCGGAGACACCGAAAATCCATGAAGCTGGAGAAGCGAAGATCACCTATCACCACCACCACCACACTCCTCACCAAGAAACTAGGAAGACAGCCAGAGACCTGAAGTGCTGAGGAGTGAGGCTGGATGGCATGTGAGCCAGAGCCTGCAGTCCGGAGTGGTAATCTGACTCAACTGCTCTCCCTCTCCTCTTTTTCTCTCCTCTATTCTCTGAGTTGGGCATTTCTGTGCCTTCTGAGTTCAGAATTTGATGATTTCAGTAACCTTTGACTTTCATGCAGATCTATGATGTCAGGCTCCTTATTTCAACCCAAGTGAATCCATGCATCTGAGTCAGACACTCCCTTTTCTTAAGATCGGGATGTGACAGAGTGGTATTGACATTGTGGGGTCTATCGCAGATCAAATGAGTAAATTGAAGGAATAAAATCAAAATCAACTCCAGAAAGCAATCCAGCACAAGTCACTGATAAAAAAGGAACAACAGCCAAAGAAACAGTTTATTGTGGGTTGATCTAGCAACAAATATTTTAGTAAAGAATCCCAAACTCTAGGTGTTACTGTATCTGAAAGCTTGTGATAGAAGACCATTCATGTCACTCAGAGAGCTTTTGCTGATACTGGAACAAAAGTAACACCAAAACAATATGTTTGTGTTCATCAAAGGGTTATTTTGCTAAACAAAGCATCTTAGTACTTGATGAGCAACATGCAGATGAGTTCTCCACTCACCACTGAAATGCCACAGCTCCAGAATGAAAAGGCAGCTGTTTAACAGTGTGCATTGACACTACAAACAAACCAGCACTCCAAATACAGGAGGACATGGTGTCCAGTGGAGACAACAAAGGCAATTAAATGAGAGAATGCAAACACCACTCTCGGAATTCAGCTACTTCTCTGAAGTGAAGATTTCAACTCTTGATAACACTGGCAATCTTAAGTAGTTTGTGCACAGTTATTTCCTGACAGGGAACAGTTAATCCTGTATTCTGAAGGCAACAGTCTTACCTAGAGAGCATGCCCAGAGGAGTAACATTAAGTGATCCCATCAGCATTGCCAGGGCCATCCCTGGGGCTTCCCGCTCTATTACTTCTTTAGTGGCCTGCAATCAAAGATCAAATAATGAAGTGAGCGAACAAGTACATGGACAAGAAAAACATGTAACTAGCTAAAATCCGGGTAAGAATACCTCCTCTCCCTTTTCTGCCAAGACATGTCATTGCTAAATTCTCAACACTGGAATAATGTTAAAACTTTTTCTCTCAATTGTGTAAAACAGAGAATGACAAGAGACTGGGAAGAAGCACTGTCAGCTATACTGTAAGGACTTGTGCTCACAGTCAGGATCCTGTATACACATGAGAGGTTAACCGTTACCACATAAATCAGAAGAACTCCCTCTAAAAGAAAGGAAGGAATGTTTGGGAATAAGCAAAGAAAAGGCCAAATGTAACTTCTCTTCCTCATTCACCTCACGCACATTTCCCAGGCATGAGAAGGGTGAACTGGTCTGGGCATAAGACAAAACCAATTTGCAAAGGGAAGCCCATGTAGCAGGCAGGCAGGAAAAGAATAAAATGGTGATGATCATGGCCAGAGGCTGAGGGCTTCCCTTTTGATCATGTCAGCAAAAGAGCAGTTCCAAACGGGCTGGTGGCTTGGTGGCTGTAACTCAGAAGCAGTCCATAGCAAGTGGGCATTGAGAAGCCTGGAAGCAGAGTCTGAAAATTCTTGCCTTTCTAATCCCTTTCCCACACAGGGAATTGGATGGAAAATTATTTTCCTGGGACATGCACAAACTTCTGTGTTAGGCGCAACCTGTGCAGGCTGCCACACTCTGACTAGTTAGGACATCCATCACACCTCAAAGTCAGGTTACAGCCCTCCACTCTCCATCTCCCTCACAGTAGCTGCTGTTCAGCGGATCACCTTGTTTCACGTTCTGAAACAAGAGTCTAAATTATTTGGCACAAATGAAATGTTAGCAATGCTCATAAAACTGTGAAATCCGCTGTAAAACATCCAGCCAAGCTACAGCACTTTGACGGTACAGCTATCAAAACAGAAACAGAAAAGCACATCTTAAACACAAAGGACACTGAATAAGCTACATTTTCTTGGCAGTCTGAGGGAGCAAAAGAATCCAACGGAAGAAACCCAGACAAATTGTTTTGTGAGAAAGATTAAATTATAAATCTCATCCTTGTACTTTTGTAAGGTCCTAGTTTACAAATAGAAAAACAAAGTCATGGAGAAGAAAAATGACAGCATGAACCCAACAGCATCCCTGTGAGAAGGACGCAGGAATCCTATACTAACCACACAGCTGAAACAGAGGGAGCAAGAAATAAACCAGAACACAATCTTCTTTGAACAGCATACACTCAAGTGGTGATGTCCTCAATCATTGCCTCTAATAGTTAACAGGTTAAAGGAATATGTTGGTATCAGGAGATATCAGACACAGCCCACAAGCAAATCTGCAGATCTTGTATCAATAAGTAACCTCTGTGTAGCGCCCTGGTGTGGGAAGCAGGCACCTCCGTTTACACCAAACAGAGCGATTGTAATTCAGTCACTGACACCACCACCTCTTTTATTCCAAGTATCTGCCATCCTTTACTCTGAACAGGGAAGGCATACAAATACAAACTAGTGTCTGCATTTCTGTACAGGGGGAAAAGCAAAGCAGCAGACTAGGAACGTTGTAGACAAAAATAAAACCTCTGTGCTGAGAGAAACTGCCTAAAGATACCAGCGGAGGTTTTAAATTATCAATCGTGTTAAAAATTCTTAAGACTATCCCTAGACACGAGGATTTTTATAGTATAGAAAAAAGCACTGAATGGTGAAAGAAAGTTCTGCTGACAATGAAAAAGTCAGTGAGACATGGAATCCTCTGAGTGTGCAAACACAGTGAGTCTAACTGTGCCTTTTATTTTCAGCTAATATGCTTCAAAGCTCTTCAAAAGCAGTTTTAAACACAAGGTGCATCTTGAGATTTCTCCTTTGCCCTTGAGCACAGTGACACTTTGAAGATACCATTAGTTAAAATTCTAAACAGGCTTCAAAGGTAGTACAAGATGCAAGAGAGCTCCATAAACAATGATCCTGCAGCTCGGGTTGCCCTTCAATAAAATTCAAGTCCATCCTCCAACTTCACAAGAAAAATGACCTTCACAAAATGTCACTGCTGGCAGGCAACGTGATTATTAAAAATGTATAGACTAAGCAACAAAGTCTGAAAGGGCACAAAGTCCAACCAGCAGTACAGACCTCAACAGAAGGTTCTAAAAATACTTGTTTCCAAATATCCCTGCTTAGATCTATCACTGTAGGCAGACTCCTACAAACAGGGGAAAGCTTCCTTCTTTCGTATTTGCAGCCTGGCCAGAGAAACGTAACCAAACCAGGCTGCAGCTAAGTAAACAACTTTGACAGTGACATCTGCTCTCGGAATCAGCCACTGGAGAGTCCACTCTGGGGATGTCCTCAATTAACATGACTGAAAATGTGCGGTGTACAGGAACTGGAATCACCCTCACCCTGGGAAGCATGCTCTGACTTAGACACACAATCACAGAATGCTTTGGGCTGCAAGGCACATTCAGAAGTCATCTAGTCCAGCCCACCTGCAGCAAGCAGGGACATCTTCAACCAGAGAAGGTGACTGGAGCTTTGCCCAACCTGACCCTGAATGTTTCCAGGGATGAGGCATCTACTACCTCTCTGGAAAACCTGTGCCAGTCTCACCACTCTTTCTGATAAAAGTTTCTTCCTTATATCTAGTCCGAACCTCCTCTCCCTTAGTTTAAAACCATCACACATCGTCCTTCAGCAACAGGCCTGTCTAAAGAGGCTGGCCCTAACAATACAAACATGGAAGACATTAGCAGTGCTGCAGTGATTTAGAGGTACTGTGTGTCTATTCAGAAGAGCTCTGTGTTTCTAACAACCCACCCAGGGGCTGGCAGCCACGTTTTCTAATAGTCTTTCAGATTTGAAGAAAAGATGGAAGAGAAACATCAAAATTGGACTTTGATCTGCATCTGGCTTGGGAGTAACTGCCTGGTACCAACACCTGCCTGTTTGGTAGTGTAGGAGAAAGGGACCTGGGGGTCCTAGTGGACAGCAGGATGACTCTGAGCCAGCAATGTGCTCTTGTGGCCAAGAGGGCAAACAGCATCCTGGGGTGGATCAGAAGGGAGGTGGTTAGCAGATCAAGGGAGGTTCTTCTCCCCCTCTACTCTGCACTAGTGAGATCACATCTGGAGTACTGTGTCCAGTTCNTGGGTGTCAGGAGGATGGTGCCAGGCTCTTCTCAAGGTCATCTGGGTACAAGCTGGAACAGAGGAGGTTTCATATCAATATCAGAAGGAACTTCTTCAGAGTGAGGGTAACGGAGCATTGGAACAGGCTGCCCATGGGGGTTGTAGAGTCTCCTTCTCTGGTGATGTTTAAAACCTGCCTGGATGTGTTCCTGTGTGACTTGGTCTGGGTGATTGGACTGGATGATCTTTTGTGGTCCCTTTTGATCCCTAATGATTCTATGATTAGTGAATAAGCCCCTCCAATTACACAGATGATTAAGGGTTCAAAGAGACTTCCAGGAGTCATCAGGTCCAACTCCTCTGCTCAAGCAGGACCAGGGCAAGTCACACAGGAACCTATCTAGATCGGTCTTAAAGTCTCTGGAGAAGGAGACTCCACAGCTTCTGTGAGCATCCCCTTCCATTGTTCTCTCACCCTCACCGTGAAGTCCTTCCTCCTGTTGAGGTGGAACTTCCTGTGCTCCACCTTACACCCATTGCCCCTTGTGCTATCACAGGATGCAAGGGAAAAGAGATTGTCTCTTTTTTCTTGACACCCACATTTCGTGGATTTACAGACAGTGATAAAGTCCCTTCATAACCTCCTCTCCAAGCTGCAAAGTCTCAGACCTCTCAATCTCTCCGCAGAAGGTTGGTGCTCCAGTCCCCTGATCATTCTTGTGGTCCTCTGTTGAACTCACTCAATCAGATCTCTGTCCCTGTTAAACTGGGGAGCCCAGAAGTGGACGCAATGTTCTAGGTGTGGTCACACTAGGGCAGAGCAGAGGGGGCAGGGAACCTGGCTGGACCTGCTTGACCCAGTCCATACCGGCACTCCAGCAAGGCTGGATTAAGATTGCTAAACTTAATTCAAGGACAGTTCTTTTCTTGGCAGTGTCCTCACCAGCCAGCTTTTGGCTGCTGAGGGGGCCACAATGTTGGCACAAAATGAATCACAAATCAAGGCTGTTGCCCCTGGCTCTCTTACAGAAGCGATGACGACACTACTACGTGGGCAGAAGCAGAAGAAAGCGGTAAGGAGATTTCATTTGGAGCTGTCACACTGAAGCTTTTATCAGCACTGAAGCTATACCGTGATTTCTCAGACCTGAGGCTGGTAACTATATAATGAGTAAGTAGAAAATGACAGCAAAGCAGTACCCCAAGCTTCTCACATGTATGCTGGCAGTACACACCCGTGTGTACAAGGCGGAGGTGGAAGAGAGCAGTTCCAGAGAAGTAGAAGCATTTGAAGACATGTCTCAGGAGAGAGACAGAAATTGATTAAGGTCACACTGGGGGTGAACCCAGAAAGGTGAGGTTTGTGGTTTGGATGGGATAAAGGAATAAGGACGCCTAAGTGGAAAGAAAGAACTGCAGAGGAGAAGTCCAAGCAGCAAGACTGTCAGGATGGCAGGGATGAGGGTAGAGTGTGGACTAGGGAATGAAGAGGGTGGGATGGAAGGAAGATTGTACAAGGCAGCTTAGACAGATAATACATGAAGGGAAAGCTGAAGAGAAGCAAAAAGAAGACAGGACATGACAGAAGTGTCAGGTTGTGGGGGAACTAGGAAGAGAGACAATGGGACTGAAAGAGAGTGATGGCTTCTACACCAGAGACAAGAAGTAGAGACTGATAGATGATTATTTTGCTGAGCTGCTCAGGACTGTGTAACAATATCTATGAGAGCAGTTCTTACATGATATTGCTGTGTGAATAAATGCAATTGATTTTAAAACACAATTTTGATTGTTTTCAAAGTGCCTTTTTATTGCCATTAGGGCATGATGTTCCCAGACCAGCGGATCTATTTTTGGGTATCTCTGACGTAGCTGTGGTTGCTTAACAGATGGCTCACTGCCAGCTGGTTTCACAGGGCTCTCTGCTGCTTCACTGCCTTTCTTTGACTCCAGAGAAAGTAACTTCAGTTTCTAATGTGTGGATGCCCTCCCAGGCAGCTTCTAGAGGATACATGCACTGCAAACCAATTTAATGAGAAGACCTAGATCTGCTCTTCTTGAAATGCTCAGAAACTCCTTATCTTCACCTTTCAGGTATTAGGCACAGCCAAGTTTGACCTCAATAGTAAGTAATGATCTGAGCCATTTCATACACTCTTCAGCCATTTTGGGATGGTGATAGAGTTTTATCACTTCAACTAAAATGCAAATATGAGACTGAGAAGCCACAATAAATTTGATTAAATTAAGGTGACCAAGGCTGCCCCTATTGAAAAGAAATCTTCTGTTGAAAAAGTGAAAACCTACGAGTCTGCATAAAACCAGTCATGCAAATTAATGGACAAATGTGCAGATAATTTACATTGAACAGACTACAACTCAGCATAGGTAACATTTTATTACCTATTTGAACTTTCCATTTACAGTGGAAGTCTTCAAAGTGCCTAACCAAAGAAATGGTGCTATACCCTCTGCAACAGAGTTCACAGACCACAGTCAAACCTTAGAAGACTGGACACAGAAGTGTGGAGACAGATCAGTCAAATATGCAATAAAGATGTCAGTCATGTCTCTCAAACAGTTGTGTAAGGAGTGTACACTTCAGCAACAACAGCATCTCTCAGTTTGGAGATGAGCTACCTTTCTCAAGGTTATTCAGGATCCCTCTGCTGGAGATAACATGCGTGCCTGTCATTTCTATTCACAGTCAGCTATTTCAGCTTATTGTCTACTTCTCTTACTCTTTTTTTTTTCAGGGGAGAAAATAGAGCTTATGTGGAGCTAGACTGACTCGAGCCTCTTGCCTAAAAATCACTGATTTATTTCTTCCCTCAGTACAATAAGAAATTCAGGTGGCAGCAGTTAGTTTCTTTCAATACACTCAGACGTTTCTGGATAAGGATTAGTCACTCGGTCTCACTATCATGTTATCTTCCCTTGAGCTTTTCTTATTTCCTGCCCTCGATAACCTGTGTGATGACATTGTGACGGACGGAAGGCCTGACAGGAACCCTGCTCTCTCATGTTGTCAGAAATCACATTTCTTGGGCTAATTGTTCAGTTAATTTGACAAATGGATAAAACAATTCACATACTCTACTGCTGCAGAGCGACTGAAGACAAGTAGATTTGTAAAAGACTCACTCTCACCACGTAACCCAAACGAATGACTTTCTGACCAGGTACTGTCCCTAACACGCCATGGGGCTGCTGCAGCCAGCAACAGTCATGCAGCTGCTGTCCTGTCATAGGGGTGCAACAATGACCATCATTGTGTTTTCAATGCCAAATTCGTTGTCACAGATCCACTTAAGCCAAGAATGGCCTGAAGCCACAGGGCAATGGACAGGTGCTTCTGGACAGAGTGCTGTCCCAGTTAAATGTGTGTGTTCCTCCACAATAAGGGACCAGTCAGGCTTCTGTCAATTTTACCATCCTAAGAAATTCAGACAGAGACTGGCAAGTTGTTCATCACAGAATCACTATGGCTGGAAAGGACCTACAGGATCATCAGGTCCAGCCCTCATCCCAACATCTGCCCAGTCCCTAGACCACAGCCTCAAGTGCTCTAGCTACTAATTTTTCAAACCCCTCCAGGGATGGTGACTCCACCACCTCGCTGGGCAGCGTGTTCCAGTGCCCAACCACTCTCTCAGGAAAGAGCTTCTTCCTAAGATCCAGTATAAACCTCCCCTAATGCAACTTGAGGCCATTTCCCCTTGTCCTGTCATTAGTAATTTGGGAGGAGAAACCAGCACCAGCCTCCCTACAACCTCCTTTTAGGTAGCTGTAGAGGGCAAGAAGGTCTCCTCTAGACTAAATAACCCCAGTTCCCTCAGCTGCTCCTCATAGGGCCTATTTTCCAAACCTCTCCTCATCCTCGTTGCTCTTCTCTGGCCCCACTCCAACAGCTCAATGTCCTGATAATGTGGTGCCCAAAACTGGACCCAGTACTCAAGGTGCAATCTCATGAGTGCAGAGCACAAGGGTACCATCATCTCCCTATTCCTGCTGGTTACACTGTTCCTGATCCAGGCCAGGATGCCATTGGCCTTCTTGGCCACCTGGGCACCCTGCTGGCTCCTGTACAGCCAGCTGTCAACCAGCACCCTCAGGTTTTTTTTCACCAGGCACCTCTCCAGCCACTGCTCCCCAAGCCTGTAGAGCTGCTGGGTTTGTTGTGACTGAAGTGCCTGACCTGGCACTTGGCCCCATTAAACCTCATCCCGTTGGCCTCAGCCCATCCCTCCAACCTGTCCAAATCCCTCTGCAGCTCCTCCCTACCCTCAAGCAGATCAACACTCCCACTCCATTGAGTGTCATCTGCAAACTTACTGTGCCTATGACCATAAGAACCAATTGGTTGCCAGAGGTAGCTCTGTCAGCACTCACTGACTTCTGCATGAGCAAGCTGTGAATATATTTAATTTTTATCATATACCAAACAGAACAACTGCTTTTAGAAACAGTCAGGCAAAACCAATCAGATGCTGTTTTGAACTGTGAGGAATGCATCCAGGTTCTGCGAAGACCTACCAGTCTGTTACAGCTTATATAATGCTGAGTGTTAAACCAGCGACAACAGGCAGAGTATTTGAAGGATTAGCTCATTAAAACAGCTGGAAAACTGTTTTTTTAAGCTACTGCACTGGTTACAAAGGGTCGGGTGCCTCTTTCCTTTCCCAGCCCTCCTTTTCTTGTGCAAGCGCTGTGCTTCTCACTTCAACTCCTTTTCAGGTTCCCCTTGCTGTTCAGTAAGTCATCCTGCTGAAGACTTGCTGACAAAGGGAGAGACACCCGTTTGCTATTACAAAACCACTGGTATCTAAATGGTTCTCTCTAAAACACAGGATCATAGAGTAGAAACTAGAGAAATGAGTATCGATAAGAATATGTACAATACTCCGTTAGAGTATCAATACAAACTCTACGATCAACACAACCGACAGCAGAGTGAGCTTTAACTAAGAGCACAACAAACAGGGATCCTGTCTTATCAAAAAAATACAGTGCTTCTGGTCAAGGGTGCTATCTTTTAGCCTTTATACCAAAGGGGAGTCAGGGCACAGGTAGCTTCACTTCATGAAATGCTAGAGCAAAACTTGGCTTCAAGTAATCAAGTACATTAAGCAATGAAGTCTAGAACTACCTAAGAAAAACAAAGCTGTTACTCTTGCTCAGTTGTGATGGTAGTATCACAGGAAAAGACCCTGTTCCTTAGAGCTCCTCTTCAGTTCTCATCAGTTCCGTCACATGGAAATCTATGCTGCTTTCTCTTAAGAACTTGCCCCATCTCTTGGGCAGTGAAAGAACTGAAATTTTTTACTTGCAATTTCACTTATCTGAATAAATAATTCTGCAGTGCTTTGGCTCCATGGAGCCCTTTTCTTTTGAGAATGTCATCTGTTGTTTCCTAAAATACGCTAATTTCTGCAAAGAACTAACATTGCATACAAAACATTTGTATATGTGAAGCTCCAGACAGCTTTTGCCACAGCTAATGTAGCTCCTCCAAACACTTTCGGATCTTAAATAATTAATGTTGAAATGAAGAAACCCTACACTTTCCTAAAATTCACCTTCCACACTCTAAAGGATGATAATTTCCATGAATATATTACAGCGATTGCAAGCAGTCATTTACTCTCAAGACACCCTTAATACTCCCCAAATGAATGATAAAGCATCTCTAATGCCAACAGCTTAAATGTACTTCTGCCATAACATAAACCCTCGCCGAAAGAATTCTTTCCGGAGATCCAGTGATGCTGATGTAGGCAAAGGGGATGATGGGTTCATTGGAACGGAACTATTGAGCAGACTCTGAAAGCCAAAGTAACCTACTGTGCATTCTGTCAGGCAATTTCCTCTACAGGAATATTTAACTCCTGGCACAAATCACACCTTTTTTCTCCAAGATTCACACGGAAACAATTAGATGAAAAGGTTTCTCAAAGAGCAGGTGGAAAGCATTTTGCCGGGACTGCTGCAGCACTGAAATGGAGACAGCACAGCTCCTACCTTACTCTGAATGAAAACCACAACATATATCATTTACTGTTTTCTCTCAAATACAATTGTACTAGACCATTAATGGTTAACAATACTTAAAAATAGGAGTGAACAGCCTAACAACCCAGCATCATGTATTTTCCCTTTATTTCAATCTTCCCAAGATCTGCTTATCAGGACCCAAACCACTAGGTTCTTCCCTTTTTAGAAGACACTAAAATACCTTTCCTGCGCTAGCTAATACCAGCTCACTGACTGGTGTCACTTAGCTGTGTCACAGCAATGCTTTCACTTGGATGCAACTCTGCATCGTACAGCCAGAGTCCATCAGCTGACTTCCTAACCGTGTAACTTTATTCTAATGATGTAGGCAGCTGTCTGTCAATACAGAGTGACTAGTGGCAGATGAGCACCTGCCCTCATTTGCATTCTGCTGTGCTTTGAAGTATCTCATCATGTTGTGCATAAAAACGTTACTGCTTTCTAAGAAGATTCACTCTTGTGCTCAAACACTGTCAGCAGACTGATTTTTATAGTAGCTCTGATTTTTATACATCACAGCTCTAAAGAAACGAGCACAGCACTTCTAGACAATCCAAGTAGAAGACAGAAGAGAGTAATAAGAGTAACAATGAAATCACATGTCCCAAAGGTTAGCTACCCAGCATGATGCGTCTGACTAAACAAACCAACTGTCAATTTCCTCATTTAAAAAACTTCACAAGGAAAATAAACAAAGACACAAAATATTTGTGAGAAAAATACTAGGCTATCTTAACGACATGGCAAGTGATGAGTTGAGCAAACCCCAACATTCCAGCTAGGTTAGGAACTCTGTCTTCGTTATGCTTTAAAAAAGGCAAAAGAAAACTCTACTTTTACAGACAACCCTTGAGCGGAGAGTGAGAAGAGTGAGGATAAGTTAATAAATCTCATTAAGATGCTGCAGGAAACACATTCCCAAACAGACAAAGACATCTGAAAGAAACTTGTGCCTTTCTTTGTTTTAGTGCCAGGAAACATCAGTGCTGAACAGCAGCAAGCAGTAACACTTGCAAAACCACAGAAGTTTTGAGAGAGACTGTAGTTGCAGGCCTTGCTGCTCACAGATTAATTCCTATACCACCAGATACATGGGCACTACGGTCAGATCACAGAAAGAAGTGTCCGTAACTCAGTCATTCTTCACTCTTGAAAAGGGAGCTAGAGCACCAACATTCAGACCAAGAACTGGTGCAATGTGTAGTTTTCATTCAGCTGTGAAATGTGTCCGGTGCACCACTGGGGTGATGGATGTGGCAAAAGAGAGTTTACTTCAGCAACACGGTCTGTCTGCAAAGCATTTAGCCTAATTAAGGGATACAAAATATTCCTGAAAGCAAACAGTGATGGTGGGAAGGATTTTTTAGCGTTGCTGTGATGTTCTCTGAGAGTAGGAAAGGGTGAATCAAACAAAAGTTTAGGTGCAGTCTTGGATAAAATTTCCAAACCATAACATCTACTTAGCTTCAAACTCCTAAGCCAAGTTAAAGAAGCTCCAGCAAAACCAAAATCTTAAAACCTGGCTGGGCAGAGGAACAGAGTAAAGGTACTGGGGAGAACAATTCTACAGAATTCCTTGAAGGATCGACTGGTATGAACCCAGTTAATACATCAGTTTGCTAAGGCAATTCACTGACTTTCACCACCGATATTATCTTACACAAGAAATCAGTTAAAACTGCATCAGAACCACACAAACACCATCTCCTTGCCTGTACCCTAGAGGACATTTTAAGAATAGAGAACTCAAGGGGATGGAGTGTTTAAATCTTCCCAAATATGTACCTAAGAATAGAATTTAAATTAATACATTACAAACTATGAGTGCTCAGAAGCAACTAAAGTAAAAAGAACATCATTTTGCTTTGTGCATCTGTCTCCTCAGTTTCCCAACAGAAGTTATTTACTCACGGAGAAATTACAGTACAAAAACACTGGAACTTGCTCAGTATCAACCTACATTCAACAAATGAGCTTGCAAGCAAAAGCCTCCATCACTGAGGGCAATGCATGAACCCAAAGCATGTGTGTTCTTTAGCACAACGCACATCATCTGAGGCATTCTTGTCTAAAAATAACTGACTTGTTTCAAGCTGGATCTAGAAAAAACACACAGACATAACAAAATGTGAATGCCAAGCTGACGTGAGTCACAGTTCGATACGTTATTTTGAGAAGAATGGAAAACTACAACTGAAACTGAAAGGAGTGATCCAGCGGATGAGGACAGTGGAACCCCTTCTGGAAACCCCAAGGGTAGTAAAATAGCTACAGACCTGTCTTTCATTTTGAGAGCAAAAGACATGTAATTAGCTATGAATTTGTTTTGTTTTTAGAAACAACTGAAGAGATGAGCTGCTTAAGAGACCAAAATGCTGTCTGTGATCAGAAATGATCGCTTTAGAAAACAGAAGAATAAAGCAAGCTGTTCAACACTGTTAAAATGTCAGTAACACTGCACTGAAGCAGGAAGGGAATATACAACAATCACTCTCCTGACAAGTAACTTGCAGGCTTTCAACACAGAATTGCAGAGTATCGTTGGCCAGAAGAGAACTTTAACATCATCCACTGCGAACTCCAACCTAGTAGTGCCAGGTCACCTGCCCAGCCTGGTGTCACCTACAAACTTGCTAGCTAGGCACCCCATTCCCCACAGAACTATTCACATTGTCTTTGATGTGCTGGCCAGATTAGGTCCTAGCTGAGTTTTGGCTCAACTAATTAGCTTTCTGATTCTCTCCCTGCAGAGCCCTGCACAACCCTGCACTCTCCCTGAGTTGCCTGTCTTTTCTTCCACTTCTTTCCAAGTTCCAACCCAAGGTCTGTTCAGCCAGGCTGATCTTCTATGCCACTGGCTCATCTGAAGGCACACGATGATGGCTTGTCCCTGTGCTTTGAAGATTTCCCTCTCATGGAATGCCCAGCCTTCCTTGTCCTTCAGGACTGCCTCCCAGGGGTCTCTCAACCAGACACCTAAATAGGAGGAGCATGAACACAGTAGTCCAAATAATGACTACGTGAACCATCACGGTTTTTAATTAGGGATAATAAGGAAGGAAAAGAGTCTAACGAGAGGAAATAAAACCGAGATACAATTAACCTGGTAACAGGAAGTGTAGTTACCCTGGGAAGGGAAAGGGTAAGTGAAGAAGACTTGTAACCTCGTGACTGTTCCAGAAGCTGATTTTCTGTTGAAAAGTACCAAAGGACCACCTTATGAAACAACAACAAACCAAACAAAACTCCCTATGAAAACCAGACAAAATACTGATGTATCTACTTATTCCAGGGATTAGACAGATATGATGTGATAGACAGATATCACAATATCTGGGGGATGAGTGGCTGGAGAGCTACCTGGCAGAGAGCGATCTGGGAGTACAGGTTAACAACTGGCTGAACAGGAGCTAGCAGGGTGCCCAGGTGGCACAAAAGGCCAACAGCATCCTAGCTTCGATAAGCAGTAGTGTGGCCAGCAGGACTAGGGATGTCATTCTCCCCCTATGCTGGGCACTGGTGAGGCCTCCCCTTGAGTACTGGGGACAGTTCTGGGCCCCTCACTTCAAGAAAGAGATTGAGGGGATGGAGCAGATCCAGAGAAGCAATGAGGCTGGGGAAGGACCTGGAGAGAAAGATTGATGAGGAGCGGCTGTGGGAGGCTGGGGATGTTTAATCTGGAAGAGACTCAGGGGGGACTTTATCACTCTCTGAAAAGAGGCTGCAGTCAGGCGGAGGTCACGCTTTTGTCCCAGGCAATCAGAGCCAGGACAAGAGGGCAGGGCCTGAAGCTGCAATCAGGGGAGGGTTAGGTTGGATGTTAGGAAGCCCTTCCTCATGACAGTGATCAGACACTGGAATGGACAGCCCAGGGCAGTTGTGGAGTCCCCATCCCTGGAGGTGTTGAAGAACAGACCGGATGTGGCCCTTAGTGCCCCAGTCTAAGCTGTGGTGATGTTAGGTCATGGGCTGGGCTAGACAATCTTATAAGTCTTCTCCAGCCTCAACAATTCTGTGATTGTGTGATCCGATTCCAAGGGCTTTGTGTTTAGGCTTTTTAACATTACTTTGTCTTACCAAACAAACCAAAGTTTGGTTACAAGCTACACCATATCCTTTCAACTTGATAGAGATTTTTTCCCCTCAGTTACAAAATTATTTGTATCACAGTTTGATCAGAGCAGAATCAAAACCGATTTACCTGTACATTTCACACTGAAGCTGCATGAGACAGCACTGCATCGCTGCTCCTGCAGGTATCATTTTCAAAGAAGAAAGTCCCACACGTTCAATGTGATAGTTTCCCTCAGTACTCTGATGCTTTGCTACGTTGGAAGTTTATATAAAACCCAAATATTACTTGACAACTAGCCATTGTTTGGCGTTAATATTTAAAAAGAACTGTACAAAAAATAACTACGATTATAAACGGAAAAACAACTTCTGCTTCTTGGGTTAAGAAGTGAATTCCAGCAGCTTCCCATAGCCCTGCAGTGCTGAGTACTACTCCTTGCTTCCAGCATCTGATGACACTTCTTAACAACAGTCTAGGGAAGCACCAAAGGAGTAAAGCTTGGAGAAAGTGAACTGCCACTGAGATCTGTTCTTGTCACCAGACCCCTCAACAGCGTGAAGGTGGTGGGAAGTGAGAGACTGCCAGCCTACTGTCTTGGAGAGTTTGCAAAGTCGTGAAAAAACGCAGTTGGAGAAGCAAGGGAAGGTTGGAAAGGCTGAGAAGAGGGAGGGCAGGACAGCCTGGAATACTCTAACAGAGTAAAGGATGGATGTTCATGTCCTCTGATGCCTTGGAGTAGAACACAAGTTTACACTATTTCTAGAAGTTAATGGGGAGAAGGTTGCCATGGGCTCTCACTTGGCACACTGTGCACTCTGCCGGGAGCCATGGAACAGAGGCCAGCAGGGGTTGGGGCAATGGGAGCAAGGTCTCACCCAGGTGAGAAAGGCAACTGCCTCAAGGGTGCTGCCCTGCCAGCATGGTTAAGACTGCATTTCACATACTTAGGGTGTCTCTGAAGAAGGCAGAAGTAGCACTAGTGTATCTTGAGAAATTATGAATAAACGCTAATAGTGCATGCAGTTACTTTAGGGAGAATTATGAAATTACAACAGGGTTTGTTACAACAGAATATTCTCTCCAGGTCCTAGCTAGTACTGGATTCAAAAGCAAAATTAAACCCATAAACACTCAAGTAAGCTGGAAACTCTGGCAGAACAGAGAGGCCAAGGAAGTTGAATTAAGAGGCAGGAAATCCTACTTCTTATTCTAAGATGTGACAATGATTTATTCCCTTACTATGGATCTTGCAGAGGTAGTCAGGTCCTTGTTGTTAATCTGTATGAGTGGCACAAGGCTTCTGCAAAGTGGCAATGGAGCATCGTCCTGATACAGAAGGCATAGGAAGTAGCAACAAGGACACACTGCAGTTGGCAGTCCTGGACCAATCCAACGGCTTCTTTGATTAGCTGCGATCTCATGTTTTCAATTCAGAGATCTGTAAAATGTCTTATTTCTCCTCACTCTGTTCACTGAATGTAGCTTTACATTCATATCTTCATCTGTTTGAGCCTCAGCCACAGATTGGGTTCCTTCCCCCTGCTGTCACCCACCTCCCGCAGATGTGGAGAATGACTGTAGGTACCAGCACTGATGTGTTTCAGTGATGAATTAGTACCAAGTTAACAGTGAATGCTGTGTTACTGAGCACCTACCAAATGAAGTGATGGAAGTAAATATTAAATACGAGTTGGCATGGGGGTTTCTTGAGGTTTTTGTTTTCTAAGGGGAAAGGGTTTTGAGCAATTCTACAGAAAAGCTGGAAGGTGCTACTGAGATCACTTTTAACTGGCTTGTTGAACTGGATGGAACCAAATCATCAAGGAGCCAGACAATATTTTCCCCCCCATTCCTTAAAATTCTTCTCAATTTTTCAGACTGGTGCATATTCAGAAATAAAACCTAGGCAGGCGGGCAGAACGGGATGATAGAAATGCCAGGCAGAAAAGCAAGTGTACAGGACAGCAAAAGAGCCAGTACCAGTGAGTGAGTGGATGCAGAGAGCAGCAGAGGGATGCTCTACTCAAGGACCAGGTGGAAAGGCAGGAGGCAAATGCCAGGCACTCAGGGAGTCACTGAAGCAGTACCGAGCAGCCAGCAGGTGTGCCAAGCAGCACAAGAGCAAATTCTGCAGAGTCAGCAGATGCATTCAGCAGGATGTGGAGTGGGAGACAGGACAGCGGGAGGCCAGTGCACACGTGCAGTCAGATCAAGAAGACAATAAGGAGGTGACACACGCCGCTCAACAGACGGACAGGGCAGCAGGCAGCCAATGTCAGACAATTAGCTGGTCAAGAGGTAATGCCAGAGAGACAGGCAAAGGGCCAAGACTGCAGGAGGACAGCACCACACTGCCAGCAGGGAGAGACTTAGAGAGCAGTGAATGCCAGGCAGTCCCCAGACAGGCAAGGAAGCAAAAGGCCAAAGCCCATGGGTGATCAGATGCAGCTGTCAGCAATGATAAAACACGAGTCCGCCGGCTGAGTGGTTCTTCAGTAACTGAGGATACCATGAGTGAAAACAGTTCCAAGAGTCTAGATGCTCACCCACTGGTAATACTAGATCAGAGCGAACCATGAAAACCCACAGGAGAATAGCACACAAATGGAAACAGCGGATGAGTCTGACCCTAGCACTTGGGGAGGCCACGGGACCTTCCTATAAAACAAAAATATGAGAATCCACAAGAAAATCAAACAAATGGGAAAAAATGTGTCTTAAAAACTGGTTCAGATGATGAGTAAAAAAGCAAAAAAATACTAGCAAAGAATTAGTTTGGAAATGATTGGGTGGGATTGAAGATGTTGCTTACCCCTCTCTGGAGCCCACATAATGGGAATGTTGGGAATTTCTGCAGCAGAAAAAACAGAAGAGAAAAGGGATTTCTGACTCCCAGTTTGAGGAAAGCATGTCAGTTTAGGACTGGGTAATCTCTCTGGGCAAAAAATAAGAATTGAACGGAATCGCTGCCCATCCCCAGCTACAGGCTTTTAGTGAGGTCTGCCAAAAATTTAAGAAGCCCACATCAATTTCATCTCGTGACATCCCCCCCTTATTCCCCAAAACAACACTTACCTCTAGCACAAGGTGTGTATGAGGGGAAAGGGGATGATCTTGTGAGCTCATTCCCATATCCACTGCAAAATAGCTTGTGAAGATGAGCAGAAGGACCCATTAGCCACTACCAGCTGTTTGTGAGATAACCTGAAGAAGTCGTTAACTGTTACTCATCACTAGCATAGTTTGGTGTTTGAGTCTGGCTTAGCTACAGCCCCATGCGAATGAAAAGTAGTCTGACGAGTCTTGTGGGGGTAACCCTCTTCCATGGCAAGAGTTACAAAAGTGCAAAACTTAACACCCTTTTTTACCTCAACTCTCCTCTAACTGCAGCACTCACTCCCCGTGGGTGGGTTTTTAAACACACTCAATCGTGTTTCAGAACTCTTAGGTGCTGTCTTCTTTCAGAAACATCTAACGATCTCTGGGATGTAAGAAAAAGAAATCTCAGCAGTTGAACTCATCGATCGTTTCAGTCATCACTGCTTTTTTATCCAGGAAGGATATTCCTAGTAACTAAAAGTCAACCAACAATGAATCAGACCTCACTACCTGTCCTCCTAGATGCTGTGCGTGTCCGTATCTGCCTGCACATTAATGTTTCACTGGTAATGCTGAATACTGACATCTTGCTTTGGTAAGGCCATACAAAGCAACAAGAGGCCAGCTCCCTACCCTCCTGCACACTGTAGAGAGTGCTAGACACGATAAAACCATCAGGAGTGTTGCTGTGTGCTGCTGAATGAGTATTTGGAAAGATGACAGAGACAGAATCCATATGGACCTGCCACGTACTCCTATGTCACAAAGTGGTGTGATTTGATCTTGCAGGGGTGTCTGTTGTAGGTCTGGGGGCTGCTGGGGTGGCCCCAGTAAGAAGTTTCATGAAAGCTCCCATTTCTGGCCAAGACACAGCCTAACAGCACCTGTGCAAATGAACCTGTTTAGAGGGGAAAATTTGTAGTTTCTTAGGACTTTGCTTGCCAGGAGCTCCCTCTTTGCTTGAGGCAAGGCAGAGGGGAGATAGAGCTGTGCATTGCCCAGCTTTGTGCAGAGCAGGAGGAAGGGGAGCCATAGCAAAACAGCCTTTTCCTTTTGTCCAGTGGAGATCAACGGTGGAGAAGTCTCATCTGCAGCCGACAGAGGATCCCACGCTGGAGCAGGAGACTGATCCTTAAAAAGACCGGGACTCTGAAGCAGACCCATGCTGGAGATGTTTGCTGCTGGAAGAACTGCAGCCCATGGGAGACTCTGCTGCCAGCTGGAGAAGTTCACAGAGAGCAGTCTCCCGTGGAAGGAAAGCACTGTGAGAGCTTTATCCCTTGACAGGGAAGGAGGCAGCAGGGCTGGGCCCAGGAAGTGGTAGTTAAGAACCGTGTGCATCTCTCTCTGTGTTTGGTGATGGGCTTTGTTGTCTCCATTGCATCTTATTTTGTTTCCTCAACCCAAGTCTGTCCTTTGCCCATGGCCATAAGGGCTGAGTAAGCCATTCCTGTCTTGGCTTGGCTCACAAGTCTTTTGCTCATTAGGGAGAGTGTGTCCTGCGACTGGCCAGCCTCAGCCAACTGGGACACAAAGGTTTTAAGGAAAACAGTAGTCACAGGCTATGCTGACCGAACATTATTCAGACTGATCAGCTATCAGCCACTAGTTCTGACAGAGTTACAGAACAGTAGGAATTAGAAGGGACCTCTGGAGATCATCTAAACCAATCTCCCTGGTAAGGTAAGGCAGGTTCACCAAGGACAGGATTCTGTCCTTGAGAAGGAAACAGCACAATCTCTCTGGGCAGTCTGTTCCAGAGTGCCATCACCCTCACACTCCTTTGAGCTGAGCAAGGCACAGGAATATCAGAGGTTAACAGGAATGCCTTCCATATCCAAACTTGCCTGTATCAAACACTACTACTTGGGCTTAGAATAAACTAACAGCAAATTTCATAAAGGCATAAACCATCCAGGAGCAGCATATGCTGCCTGAGCTAGAGCACACATTAAAACTGTGGAGTATGAGGTGCTCAGAGCATGCACAGGCAGTCTCATAAAATCCTGCAGTGTTGTGTCCTGTTAGCTGCAGCACATCAAGAACTGAACTCCTAGCACTTTCTCTCCAAAGGCTCAATGGAAATGAACTGTGACAAACTGAACACAGTGACCTCTCACAACATGTTTAGTTGTGAAGGAAAAGATGGACTTTACATGTCAGTATATAGGAGTAAGAAGTAGATTCTGCCCCTCACTATTACTTTGGGTATTCCCATTGCAAAATAACTGGAAAAACAAGTACACCCAGGCTGAGGGAAGCTAAAATAGGCTCTAGAGGAAGGCTGAAAAGGCATTCTTTTCTTTGCCATGGTAGATAAGACCACGCTCAAGTGTGACAACAGTCATTTGGTTTTCTATTCTGGTGGCCGCATTGAGTCACCACCCTGCTGAAGAGTTACTGCTCTGTGTGGCAACAACCAGAAAAAGCAGGCAAAGGCCTAGTTATAAATCCTAAGAATAACTGCTGAAGTCAGCTGCTTTCTAAGACTCCTGCAGTTCCTTTCCTCTTAGTGTCTGGCAAAGTTCCTACATAGCAGGCAAACGAGAATTTCTCTACTCTTCAGTAAGTACTAGTTTTAGCCATCAACGTTTCCAGTAGTGAGTCATCTTGCTATTCCCGTGTGCTTATGTCAAAAGGACGAACTCAATTTTTGATACATCTTAAATCCAACGTAGTACTCGCCCCCTGGGTATCCTTTGTGATTCTGTCTTCCCAGAGAACTCTTCTAAACACGGCTATCCATTGTTTGTTAATTTTCCCAGTATTAAGCTTTTAATAAACCCTCTGTAATAGACCATGGCCAGAAAAAAACTGACACCTGAAGGGCAAGATCTGCAGAATTATGGGCCTGACAGCATTTTCAAGATGACTTTGATGTAGCCAAATACTTACTTTTGTTAAGTTCTTTATTGTCTGCCGTAAAGAGATCTTTAATGGAAACTATTTTTAGAAATGTCTAAGAGGAAAAGAACCCACCAAAAACGCCCAGCTGAAAATTCTGTTCTACAGAATTCCTGTGTCAGAGATATTTTTCTTCTCCAGTTACTGAAAGGACTGCACAATCCATCCACTGTTGCAGCTACACTGCTAACGGGAGTCAAACCAGACAAAGATGCATCCAGATGAGCTGTTGTCCTACAGTGAAAACATCCCTAAAACCAGCAGGAGAACCTCTCTATACCCTGATAAAAAGCAAATTCTAATCACGTTGTCCTTTTGGGTGTATTTCTTCAAGTATTTGGGATCACTGGGATATGAACCGTTTGTTCTCCCACAGGATGTTCTGGGATGTTCTGTACCTTCTTCCAACTCCTATATCAAAATCATCATGAAATAAAAAGCTTAACAGCAAAATTCAAGATAAAAACACAGATTTCCTGGCTTGTTACTCCGGCTTTGCCTCTCATTCTGCAAAACACTCAAATCCCTTACTACTGCTTCAATATCCTTTTCTTCTTTCCAGAGAGCTTGCAAATATTTCATACATATTTGAAAGTCAGAAAACAAAACTTCTAGTTGCTATTTGAGAGCATTAATGAAAGCTAAAATAACTAAAACAAAGCAAAAAAAAAAGCTGATCCTCACACAGGGAAAAAATACCCAAGTGCTTAAGAGGAATCCCATTAGTATTATCTTTAGGAAATACCTGTCAGATGACCTTACCGCCAATCGTAGATGGACAATATTTGCCCCAGAATCCTCAGGCAATGTGATTATTGTTTTGTGTTTTCATAAAAGAGACAGAGAAACAATCAAGGCAATCCAGTTGGATGCAGGAAATAAAATCCCTTATTTATTATTTCCAGGATACATTTTATTAAAATTAACCTCTCAGCATATAGAACATCGTGCTGGCATTTAGCTTGGCCTTCCACACCACGTAACTCATTAAACACCACCCTGGTCTTCTGCAGGGAGTACAAGATATCTCTTGCACAACCAATCCCTTTTGATTTGATAGAGAATACAGCTCCTCTTTGGGGGATTTCTTCGTGTGATTAATCTCCCACTGGGATACAAACCAACCAACCCGAATAGATAAAACCTTCCATTATGATCATTTTCCAGCTACAGACTTCTTTGACTCCAGCTTCCTATCACTACCTATTGCTGCTGCTCTCTTTAGAACATTGAGAAAGCCGCTGCTACCTTACCATATTATTTCCCAAAGTAAACAAAGTCTTTTAATAATAGTAATAATAATAGTAGGTGCCCTACTAATAATAGTAGATGCCTTACTAACAATAGCACGTCTCACATCATTTCCCAAAGAAAGAACAGGCAAAACCCAACTCATTTCCTAGTGTTCTTTATGAAATACTAACAGAATGAGTCATGTAACTCTCGCAAAAAGCATCTCTCTTAGTCAACGCACGTTTTTTCCAGTCTTTGTCTCTATCCACAGTGATAGCTGAAACTTTTAAAAAAGGCTGTCAGAAACCCCCACAGCTTTTCATTTCAGACATTAAGGCACAGCAATACCAAATACAGCACTTTGCATCATGAATTTTGTTGGAAAAAAGTAAAGCAAACTGGATAAAGAGCTACTCATAGAAGCTAGGAACTGTGTAGAGGGCTAAGAAAATGGTACCTTACAGAAGTGTGGACAGAGTTCTAACAAAGTAGCACAGGATTTGGAAGGAGTCCGTCGCAGAGCAGTCTATTTCCTCCAAGCACATTTGTAGTCTAGTTGCACCTGGCAAGGCTTCATAATTCAGATCCTTTAGGAGCAAGCTGGGTTGTAAACATAATTTTCTAAGAAATATGGAGAACAATAGTTCTCAAAAGGTCTGATGCCAAGTTACAGGCTCCGGCATCACACATACGCAGCACACTTCATTATGCAATAGCTCTATGCAGAAATCAGACCCAGCAGGGAGCAAGACCTCCATTTAGAGCTATGGAAAACTACTGCCTTCAGATATAGATGGCAAAAAGAAATGTTGAGAAAGGTTATGAAATTGGAGGGTACTTGGAATACCGAAGCATGAAAAACTGAAACAACAGGCTGGGTAATTAGAGGTTGTACAATTTCATAGCATTCCTACCACAAAATGACTGATGTCCCATGTGAGATGAAGATTTCATTCCTCTTCACTAAGGAACCAGACTGAAGTGACAGTTTGTAAAAAGAAAATCAGTTTCTTCTGGCCCAGTGACAACACTAAGGTGTTTTTGCTTTGGCACTAAGATGAACTGAATACTGATGAAGAAAGGTACTCCTGTACCCACAATGAACAACGTTAGAAATCCTGCTGCTCTGAAAAGGAATTACATGAACCAGGGAGAATGAAAAAAACCCTACATCACATTGCTAGTTTAAAGGATTGCCTGTGAAATGGAACTTGCTATTTGAAATGTCTCAGTGGGTTCAGGTTAATCTGGGGGGAACACACGTTGCTAGCAGAGTATGGCCGTAACGACATTACAAGCAGCGGATTTGATTGATTAACAAGGCTGAAGGGGAATCAGACAGACAGAACACATGAACACTGCAAAAGACATCAGAAAGGTTGCCAACCCTACTCTGGACAGCAAAATGGACAAGAGACAAACTTTAAAACAGTTTGTGGAAATGCCTGTTGCTGAAGGATGCCTAGTGATGAACAACAATGCTGCCACATTATTTACCTCTTTCTCCCCAAAGGTATAAATTCTCATTAATACTTTGTAAGAATTGTAACTGCCTGCCACTCTAGCACTGCAGTTCCAACAAAAAAACCCATCTGCATCTGAAAATACAAACCAGTGATTCCCTGAACTTCAGCTGGGCCCTGATCTCACTCCATCGCTGAGCATTATTTTAACCAACATGCACACTGTATGACAATTTCCAGTATGGTTTCAAAGACTGCCCCCATAAATTATAAACAAAATTAAATAGTAAAAAATCATGCTCGTGTCTACAAAATTAAGCCTACACTCGGCATTTGGTCCTGAAGCAAACTACCCAACTGCTGTAATACATGAAGAATTACAGTGTTCATGAATAACTTCTACCACAGTTTTTTCCAAATTCAGCCATCCATTAGGTTAATTTTCTGTTTTAAATCCTTTCTCCTCTGTAATAAAAACTGGGATTCAATCTCTCTACTGTAATTAAAGGTTTGTCTTGAAAGATAATACAACGTCAATGAATGCCAAGTGAGTAAATACTGCCCTACGTAAAATCTTGTTAAGTCTAGGAATAATTCAACAGTCGGAACACCTAACTGGTAATGGCTTGCATTCTTACTCCTTTTAAAAACAATTCATTTGTTCTTTCTTTGCCAGTTAATAACGATTTTGATTTAAATGTGTTTTTATGACACAGCCTGAAGCTACTTCAGCGACAGTGAGAAGTTTTGAAATGGCTCACTGTAACATCGAAACCCATCAAATACATCATCACCATCTGTCTTCATTAGTTTGAGCAACCCCAATGAAGCAACAGAAGGGAAATACTCAATAGTTACGTGCAGAGTTCTCATTTGCTTCTTTCTTGTCCCAAATTCTGCTTGAGAACTTGTGGCTAATTTTTGGGACTGGCTTCAATGCTTCCTCTGGCACAGCTGCTCGGCTCAATCCTGTGTACAGGTAATGAATTGGGAAGACTGAAGGAGAATTTCATCCCTCCTTTTACATGGTGCTGGGAATACAACCTTCACTGCTAGAGAACTAGTTTGCAAACTAGACATCAATTCAACCAGCACACTCTTCACTTTCATGTGGCACAGTAAATCACCTGCAAATTCAGTTTCACTAGCACTCTGTGGTCATGTTCTCCTGCTCCCTTTCCTAACACAAACCCTTAGGTTTTAGTTTCCAGCATATAATGTAAAAACTGTAGTCATGCGCAGAGATATTTTTGATGTGTTGGTTCAGTAGCACAGATGTCACACAAGAAACTGAAAAGCAGTTTTTGATTCCTCATGGAAGAAGGTCAAATTGCAGCCCTGCTTGACAGAGCGCATTTGTGAAATGAAAAGCGTTGTAGGCATGTTACAACGAGCTCACGTTCTGAGTTCAAAATCTAAGCAATTGAAAACTTAGTCAAGCACTGAAGAGCAATCTAAATATGTCAAATTATGGAAGTAAACACTTCAGGCACTTACTCTTACTTCTGCCCTTTAGTGAAGAACGTAAGCAAGCCAAGACAAGGCTGTGATTTTAACAGTTCCTATTAATTTACTTCGGAACCATGAATACCAACAGACTTCAACAGCAGTCACACATTCATTTTGTATTGCAACTCACGGCAATAACTCCAATTATTCAGTTATGTTTCCTTCAGTTTTGGTTTTGGGTTTGGTGTTTTCCTTACTGTAGCTCCTTACAAGCAGGATGTAACCAGACTACTGGTGCCAGTTACCTCCAGCTCTGCCTGTTTAGTTTGGTTTTGTGGTTGACATGGGGTGTCAAGCAAAGCAAGAGTAGAATTTTTTCCACCTCCTGTCTGAGCCTCATACTTTAACCTACCACACAGTGTTTGTCAATGCAGCAGTCTGCAAGGGATTATTAAAGGATCTCTCTTACCCTGC
Organism: Upupa epops; assembly: GCA_013397515.1. Lineage (NCBI taxonomy): Eukaryota > Metazoa > Chordata > Aves > Bucerotiformes > Upupidae > Upupa > Upupa epops. The sequence goes on from VZRI01000219.1 coordinate 847,502, forward strand.
TTTCCCTTGCTCAGGACACAGGTTTTTGCTCCGCAGTACTAAGGAAAATGACACCAAAACACCATTGCATTTTCTTTGGTAAGGGACTGGAAATCATTATATTAGTCCAGATTTTAGCTTGAAAATTGTTTTGGGTCAGAACCAAGGGCCAGAGAAATTCTGTATTCCCTACTGCTTTTTCTGCTTCAAAGACACGTTGTCACTTGGCCTGTGCAGACATACTGCAAAGGAAAGTTACAGAGGACATACAAAACCCAACAAACCAGCCTCCCCCCAGCTACACCAAAAGGACAGACTCTTCTCATTCCAGGACTATCTCACCTCTGGAGTGACATCTCGTGGTGCAAACCCTGTTCCTCCCGTTGTTAAAATCAAATTAAGTTCCTTTTCATCACACCAATCTATCAGCGTCTCCTGAAAGAGAACATGAATCCTGTGAGATCTAACAAGTAATACGTGGGATACAGTTGTCTCAGAAAACACCTGAGGACTTGAAATGCCTTAAAAACAGAGACACACACAATGAATAGAGGGAACTGTGCATCACTCCGGGCTTTTTACACAAAGAATTTAAGTGACTATTTACAACCAACAGAACCATTCAAATACTCATCATTATATTTTTAGAAATGGAATCTGAAATTCTGTTCTCCATGTCTTTTCCTGAAATGGGAAACAAAAATTCACATATATTCACTTACATCACTAATAATGGTGATTTTTAGCTATAAATACGATGCTTTGACCCACGGTAATACAGTATGTGTATTGAATTCAGATTACACAGTTGATTCTTACTAGAGTAGCTTTGGTTTCTCTGTTCCAGTTTTCAGTAGCCTGAAGAAAGCAAGAACCACATATTCACAAGCTTATCTACCAAAAGAGGCAATGATCCACACGGTACAGCAACAGAAAAGATACAGGATATCTTCACATTTTCTACATTGGCTATAGCATCTCAACAGGACTGTGTTTACCGATTCCACAGCTCACTCAGGAACTCTCTGGAACCTGCTATGTCATTTTGATGACTTGCAGTCCTGTGGAACTCATGATACCAGAGAAGTGTTTAATTTGATTTGCATTCATTTTTGAAATGTCATTTTAAAGCAGTTTTCAAACTGCGATGAAAATTTGACATAAGCAGAATGTTATTTAGTCTCAAGATTATATAATCTCCTATCCTTCATGCTCTGCCATGGGCTAACACAGCAGCAGAGTCTGCCTAGAGCTGAGTCGCATGAATTACACTCATGTATTACACAGTAAGGAATTCATCTGCAGAAATCAGTTGGGGCCATTACTTAGAGAGAGAGTTGTTCTGGCAAAGAAACCTCCTGCTTTGAAAATGTTTAGGGCGCATCCAGTTTCAGTAATGGGGAAGGAAAGACCTATTTTGGTGACTGCTGGCTAGAAGTTTAGTATTTATCATAAAGTTAGATCTGAGCAATATGCTGATCTAAAAAAAGCTTCAAGTATAGCTGATGGTCATGAAACCGTCCAGAACATTTTAAGAAGTACAACCAATTTAGATCAATCCTCAGGTGTACCTTCTGCAGCCTGAGCACTGCTCTGGGACTTCCAATTAAGAGAAAGCTCATATCCAGTCTCCCCCAAACTGCTCTATCATACAGACTTACCCAGGGATACCCTGAAGTACCAAAGCCAAAACTTCTACCATGAACTCTCCTTTCTTACTCACTCCTTCCACTTCCCTTTTTGCATCCTGTTGTATTTATTAGAATACAATTAATCTTTCAGCTCTACCCCTCAGGAGGATGGCCTCCACACTCTAAGGGCTGTAAATCGCCTACAGTTTCTGGTTACACGAACATTTCAAATAAGCTCCAGAGAAGAATGCACATAATGTCTCAGACCTATAAGCTAGTGAGATATTAAGGGTTTGCCAACCGCTATCACGCTTACTATTATGGACTTACTGTGTTTGCACTGTTTCTTATTAATCATTTCTATGGGATAACACCCAAGGGTAATGGTTAGCAAAGGGGGTATTTTGTCCTCCATTAATGTACCATCCTCTAATCTCTGCAAGTATGTGAGCAGGAGAAAAAAAGTAAGAATCCCCCTCTGCAAGGAAAGGAACCTCTCCCTCATCTTTGGAGATAACCGAGGTTTGTAAGTTACTGATGGCAGGCGAGCTTTGGGGTCTCTCACAAAGAATCACATTACAATCATGGGTGCTCTGCGTTATTGCCCTTGATAGCTGCTTCACTTAAACAATGGAATAGAGCAGGTCTACAGGGCAGTTAATGAGTTCCTTTTCAGAGTGACAGAGGCACTCATTAGTGGACACAACACTATAGGACATGTGCTGTTAGTTCGCAATTATAACGTGAGAATCGTTGCAAGACTCCTCCAGTTCTTTTACTGCTGCTGTATGCTGCTCTTTCACAGAGATACTGAGACCGTGAGCAATGCAGAACTGCCCTTAACTAAAGCAGTACTCCAGAGAACACAAAACTGGTCACCAAGACTCATACTAAATGCCTACATAGAAGAGCTGAGGTCTTGAGGACTCACCCTCTCCTAAGATGCTGCAGTCCTAGGATATTTCTTGTCCTTTACTTCTACTTTAACATCACTTTGCTGCAAGAGTGTGACAACAGGTCCATACGTTTATGCTTCAAGATGATCAGAATACCCCTCTTATGGATAACGTTTATAAGAAGTGTAAAAACAATTCTGAGTACAAGAGCAAACTTCTCACACTCCTGACCTTTGGAATATGGCGCGCTAAAAAATTCTTTAGGAAAAAACAGGGAGATGCTAAAAGGAACACAAACAGAGGTTTGCATTCAAAACCCACACAGAATTCTTCCATTCTATATTCCAGTCCCAAACTGGCTGAGTAATTCTACAGCTAAGTAACACGGTGGGTATTTTGGCAGACGCTAGATTTTTCTAGTATGGTGCAAACTCGGAGTTAGTTTGTTTTAGGTGCACTGCTAATCACTTACGAACTACTATTAAAACATGTTATGGTTTTAACTGAAATCGCTAAACAAATATCTATTAAACAGGAAATCTGATTAGGAAAAAACCCAAATGTTTATTTTGACACGGGTTTAAAAGTTAGGATAAGCTGTTAAACAGCCATGCACACTATCCAAAAGGTCTCAAAACCACTTTACATAACTGGAAATTTTTCCCATTGTGCCTTCTGGGAAAAACTACTGATAATGCTTAGAAATGCAAAAGTCATCTAACACACAGATACACTCATCATTAGAGGTTGGCAGGGTCCTCCAGGGGTCACCGAATCCAAACTCCCTGCTCAAGCAAGACCATGAAACCTAGGGCAGGTCACATAGGATCCCATCCAGATGAGTCTTAAAAGTCTCCAGAGGAGGAGACTCCACAACTTTCTTGGACAGCCCGTTTCAGTGCTCTGTGACCCTTACAGAGAAGAAATTCTTCCTCATGTTGAGGCAGAACTTCCCGTGCTCCAACATAGTCCTTTTGCAGCTTGTCCTATCACAGGGTGCAAGGGAAAGGAGATTGTCTCTTTCTTCTTGACACCCAGCCCTCATGGATTTATAGACGGTGATAAAGTCCCATCATAGTCTTCTCCTCTCCAGACTAAAAAGCTCCAGGTCTTTCAATCTCTCCTCGTAAGACTCCAGTCCCCTAATCAATCTCATGACCCTCCGCTGAACTCTCTCAATCAAGTCTCTATCTCTCTTGAACTGGGGAGCCCAGAACTGGATGCAATACTCCAGATGTGGCCTCACTGGGGCAGAGCAGAGGGGGAGAAGAACCTCTCTTGCTCTGCTGGACACCCTCTTCTTCTAGAATTCCATTGGCCTTCACCACCAGAGCACAGTGCTGTTCCATGGAGACCTTGCTGTTCACCAGGATTCCAATGTCTCTCTCCACAGAAGTACTCTCCAGTAGATCATCCCCCAACCTGTACTGATGCTTCTCATTACTCCTTCCCAGGTGAAGGACTCTGCACTCATGCCTGTCCCTTCAGTTCCTCTTAGCCCAGCTCTCCAGCCTGTCCATGTCTTCCTGAATGGCTGCACAGCCACCAGGTTAATCAGCCAGACCTTCCAGCTTAGTGTCAGCAGGAAACTTGCTGAGGAGACACTCTGTTCCACCATCAAGGTCATTAATAAAGATACTGAACAAAGCTGGACCCAGCACAGATCCCTCCAGCACAGATCTTCTCAAAGATACCAGATCTATAAAATTATGTAAATTAATATTTACCAATAAATCCTCTCTCCTCAAGGGCAGTATGCCCCACAGGCGAGGAAAAGACCATTTACCAATGTGTTCTTAAAGCTGTAATGATAACTTTCCTTATCAATCCAAGTAAAACAAGAATAGCATAAAAAGTATAAAATAAAACAATTACATCTTCTTTCACAATTTGTGTTCTCATGCTAGCAGAGTCCAAGATAACTTTCATTCATGATTATCTAACGCCATTATAACGAAGAAATAGTGATGAGTAAGAGGATGTAAAATCATACTAAAGAGAGAGCGCCTGCGTTGTCACAGTTTTACTAAGAGAATTGGATGTCACATTGAGCAGCAACACAGGAGTGGGCACATTATTGCAACCTTTACTCAGTCCTATGGCCTGAAATACTCTAGACTGCAGCTCACTACAGATTAACCTGGATACTGTGGCATGAGAGCACGTGTCGCTGCACAAATCAGAAACTCATGTCACAGCACACAAACACAAAGCAGGAAAGAACAAAATGTAGAAGTAATGCCCTCGTTGCTGTATTATTTAGCAGTTTGAAACATCTCAGATGACCAGGCATTGTGCAAGCACATGAGTACCCATAGAGCACATAGAGTCCAGTTGGAAAAATAAGGCAGGCTTAGAAATATTAGCATATTTGATTAATTTCATAATTTTACCCTATGTCTTGTGAAGGCTTTCTCTCTTATGCTGACAATATTTCTCTTACTGCTTAAAAGATTCACTGAAATGTAGAGGCATGGAGATGTGGACAGAGCAAGAACTTTTCAAGTTCTGCAATCTCTCAATCTCCCTGGGCAGCCTGTTCCAGTGCTCTGTCACCCTTACAGTAAAGAAATCTTTTCTTTAGTTCCATCTCATGTTGAAGTGGAACTCCCTGTGCTCCATCTTAGACCCAGTGCCCCTTGTCCTATCCATAAGACACAAAGGAAAACAGATTGTCTCTTTCTTCTTGATACCCAACCCTCCTGGATTTACAGACAGTGATTAAATCCCTTTGTAGTCTTCTCCTCTCCAAACTAAAAAGCTCCAGGTCTCTCAATCTCCCCTCATAAGGTAGGTGCTCCAGTCCCTTAATCATCCTTGTGACCCTCTGCTGGACTCCCTCAATCAGACCTTTGTCCCTCTTGAACTGAGGTACCCAGAACTGGATGCAATACTCCAGATGCAGCTTCACTAGGGCAGAGTAGAGGGGGAGGAGAATCTCCCTTGCTCTGCTAGACACACTTTTCTTGATTCATTCCAGGATTCCACTGGCATTCTTGGCCACAACAGTGGTGTTCCATGGAGAACTTCCTGTCCACATGGTTTCCAAGGTCCTTCTCCAGCAGATCACCTCCCAGCCTGTACTGGTGCTCCTCATTATTCATTCCCAGGTGAAGGACTCTGCACTTATTCTTGTTGAACCTCATTAGGTTCCTCTTCATCCAACTCAGATTCTGCAGTCAGATTTGCAGTCTCCAGAACTGTAGTAACTGTGCACTGTTGATTTTTTAGCTATGTTTTCAAAATAGGAACCTCATCTATTAAAAGAAGTAACAGAAATACAACTGAAATGCACTGGAATGCAATGCAGAAGGAAAGTAACCAAAATGTTCTCTATAGATGGCTCCACTTTTAAATGGAAATTTAATGCTGGGTACTTTTCATTCCAAATGAATTACAGCTCTCCAATGTTTCAAGATCCAAGGTACCTACGCAGCCTGGAATACAACTTTTTTAAAGATGTACTTTGCATCTTCTGAAAGCTACTACTTAGGGCAATTACTACTGAAACAGGACAAAAGAAAAAGCAGGCACTGAGCTACCGTGCTCTACAGAGTCAATCTATGCAAAGGAGCAGAAAAGGTCATGCAGAGAAATGTGCAAATGCTGAAGTGTTTCCCAGTCCAACCATCAGGACTGGGAGAGTCAACACTGCAGAGTTTTAAGGCTGAGACTGGCAAAACTATATTTATATTAAGCCGGAGAAAGGTCCAGGCAGCACAGACTGACTCCATAAAAGCAGAGAGCTGTTTTAAACAACTTGTGCTGATTTCCTGTTAGAAAGACCAAGGAGAGCTTCTTAACTCAAGCTAACTACCTTGGATGGCCGCACCAGAGTGCAGTGGTCAACAGCTCAATGTCCACATGGAGATCAGTGATGAGTGGTGGCCCTCAGTGCTGTTTAATATCTTGATCAATAACAGACACTGGGATAGAAGGCACCCCCAGCAAGCTGAGAGGGGTGGTTGAAATGCCTGAGGAACAGGAGGCCATGCAGACGGACCTGCATAAGATTGAGGTGGGTTCTGTGTGAACCTCACCAGGTTTAACAATGCCAAATGCATATCTGGGTTGGGAACCAATACAGGACTCAATACATGCTGGGGAGTGAGGGGATTGAGGGCACCCCTGAGGAGAAGGCCTTTGGTGCACTGCTGGATGAAAAGCTGAACATGATGCAGCAGTGTGTGCTCAAAGCCCAACCACATTCTGAGCTGCACCAAAAGATGTGTGACCAACACGCTGAGGGAGTTGACTCTTCCACTCCGTATGGCTCTGGTAAGACCTCACCTGGAGTACTATATCCAGCCCTGGAGTGCTCAGCACAAGAACACAGATCTGTTGGAGAGGGTCCAGAGAAGAACCACAAAAATGGTCAGAAGACTGTAACACCTCCCCTCTGAGAAAAGTCTGAGGGTATTTGGGTCATTCATCCTTGGCAAAAAGGCAGCACCAGGGAGGAGCCTTTCTGTACTTAATGGGGACCTGTAGGAAAGATGGGGACGATCTCTTTAGCAGGGCCTCTAGCAATAGGCCCAGGGGTGATGGTTTTAAATCACAAGCAGGTAGATTCAGACTAGACACAGGGAAAAGATTTTTTACAATGAGGGTGGATGGGGCTCTGAGCAACCTGATCTACTTAAAGATGTCCCTGCTCACTGCAGAGGTTGCACTAGATGACCTTTAAAGGTCTCTTCTAACCCAAAACATTCTGGGACTCTATTACATATTAGTCTTAATATAAACAAGAAACACTGTGATTTTATAACATGATTCAACTGAATTAAAATCTATTCAAGGTTTAGGTCAGATGCAAACCATGAGTCTAGGTGTGCAGCAAGGCACAGGACTTCTTTCACTCTGAAAATCTGTTCCCATCTACCATTGGTTCCACTGCTATCCTCCTCGACTGCATGCTAACTTCTCGAAATCACAGGTACTCACTGAAAAAGAACAGCCACCCCAGCATTACAGTTTTCCTCAGAGGAAATATCTGATGCCTGGAGGAAGGGATGGAACTCAGAGCTATCAGAAGAATCAGAATTAGATATCTGACAAAGATGTTTGTTTCTTGAAACATCTTTTCTGTCCAGTCTGACTGTGGCAGATCCAATCCACAGAGGATCCAACAGGTTGCCTGGATGAGGTGGTTGAGACCCCATCCCTGAAGAAATTCAAGATTAGGCTAGATGTGGCTCTGGGTCATGTGGTCTGGCTAAAGATGCCCCTGCTTGTTGCAGAGGTGTTGGACTAGAAGATCTTAGGAGATCCCTTCCAACCCAATACATTTTATGATTCTATACCAGTGTAGCCACAGGTGTGCCAACGTGCTCATCTTTACACACTAAAAACATACTAGCAAAAGCACCAAAGATCAGTGTCTCACTTTTGCTGCACATAAGACCTCTCTTGAAAATAGAATGCTTACTTAGAGCAGCTATAAAAATTGGTTTTCTTATGCATTTATTTGAAATCAATTAAAAATGAACTGAAAGGAAAGCTTGATGGTTCCTTGTCAGTTGTTCCTGTGAGAATCGTGACATTTTGTATGTATTCCTCTGATTATTCCTAGAACGCAAACTCAAATAGGAACTGAAAACAAAAAAAAAGTATAAACCCAATTAAATTAATCCAATAGTGCTCACAAATAAGAGATAAACAGGAATCTTGTCTCTTTTTTTTGTTTAATTAAAGCGGCACTTCAAAGGCCTGCTATCACAAGATATAAATGCTTGGCTTTCTAGCCATAAACTTCTAATTAGTTGTGCTGAACAAGATGTTTTCCTCTACATTTTCTTCCCCTTTTGCATACATTAATGTTCATCTAAGGTGGATTATTAAACTGTTAATGTTGGGCTTTCTTAGAATCCAAAAAGGCAACTTGATAAACAGATCATTAGGGGTTGGATATTATACACGAGGTTGTCCTCACCCGCAGCACATGTTTCTCAGGCACCACAGATCAGAAGTTCCACTGAGCTCTGCCAGCTGTGACTGAGCCCAAATAAGATAGGGCAAAACCACAGCGACCCAACAAGATTCCTTTGAGCTGCCCAGACAACATTCACTGCTTCAACTCTAAGGAAGTGGGAAATGCACCTCCATTGTGGAGACAGAGGCGAGACATCTCACAGAACCCCAAGTGCAAACATGTGAGAACTGCCAGTCTTTAATAATTCTCCACTCACAGAAGCTGCACTTCTCAGAAGCTGAACCCTGGCAACCACAAGCAGGGCTGGCAGGTGCAGATGTGTGTGCAGAGACAACTATGGCACGCTGAAGCCACGCTACACCCCACATCAACTTCTCTTCATGAGGCAGAAAGCGTAGTGCTTTAGATAAACAGAAGGCTTCTGTGTTAAAAACCCTCCCTGGAGAGCCCAGGTCTGGAAAAAAACATCTTTACACTCAAAAGTTTGGGTTTCTGTAACTATAAAGTTTTAGAAAACAATTTTAAAAGTATAGTAGCAAAAACACAGCTGTAAACACAATTGTAACACTAGAATTGATTCTGAACCCAGTGCCATGTCTTCACTTTCTAACAGTCAATGCAATGTCACGTTACCTCTCAACACTTAACTCCAGTTGCATGAGGCATCATGCCCTTCTAGTTTTTAAAGACTACTACAACTGAAGCCGTTTCAATTGCTGGTGTAGCTCTCAAGGAAAATGACAAACTGAACAGAATGAAAACATTGAATATCTAAAATAAGGTTAGGACAGGAGAAGGGCAAAGATAAGAGATGAACCCGTCAGAGAGCCAGGGCACTACTCAGCGTAATGCAGGTCGTGGTGTAAACTGTCCCTCGTGTGTGTCGTTCATGCAAATCACCCACAGAGACAACGAATGAAACTGTTTTAAAAAAAAAATCTACCGCTTTACCTGTGAAAAATACAGTAAAGAACATTTACCTACCAACGAAGGGCTGCGGTACTTTGAGATACTTAGTCCATACATATACTCTAAGAGTGGGTGGGCTGGTGGCCTGCCCTGGGCTGTCCCGGGAGGGTGCCCAGCTCCTCCCCTCTTCCCGCTTGAGGCATGACACAGGGGCAGAGGGCATCCGCCACCACTGCAGTTCCTCTTAAATGCACAACCAAACCTGAAAGAGATTCAGAAAGAGGGGAAAGGCAGGTAGGAGACTAATGTCCATGCAGACTGTACCTCTCAAAGAACACCAGTTACTGACCAGTAACCTTTTTTCTTTGAGTCTGCATGTACATTTCTGCAGCGACTCACTCCCAACAGTTACCTTTGCCTTTGACCATCCAGAGGGACTGAGGCCTCCCACAAACAACTGCAGCATCACTCCACTGAAGGCTGAAACAGCCCTGGTTACTATTAGACTGATGTAATGCCAGGTGAAAGCAGAGACAGACCTCCAGATGGGCTTAGGGCAAATGTCCGAGTACCACAGATACTAAGTTTGCCCAGAGAACCAAACGGAATTTGCTTTGGCCATGGAGGGGAAGTTCCATGAGTCCACAAAAAGCCAGAAAGCCACCTGAACAACTGTTGTGTGAAGTCAGGTCAAATGTAGGATATTCCCACAGTACCACAAGCAAAGAAACAAAATTAGAGACTTGGACCTGTGAAGAGAAATTCCAGAGTCCATAGGATATCAAGAGTGTGAAGTGTAAAGTTCAATCAAAGAAGTGTACGATCTGGAAACAAGTACTGGAGGACTGATTGCCTAGCTACTCTGGAACCCCAGCACCACTTCACAAAGGAGTTACAGGTGACTGAAGAACAGATATCCTATCCCTGTAAAGGTAACATGTAACATGGCAGCTGTAAGGACCACCATCTGGCCTAGTTGGCCAAGAAAAATGTCACTAGATGTGTCACTTCCATAAGCAGTAGCAGAAGGAGTGGGAATTTAGCTCAAAAAGGAGAAGGGATCATTGTAACAGTGTTTTTCCTAGACTACTCAGTTACACATCCAGCTCAGCTGAGTTGTGAGGTGTGAGCACAAGTACAGTCAATAAGAGAAACCTCACACCCTCACTGCTGCACAGAAAGGAATCAAAGGAAGTGCACAGAACAGTTAACCTAGAAGAGTTGAAACTGAAGTTGTAACAAACACATCACATGGAAAAGTCCCACTTTCTCCCAGAGTGTGCACGTCTAGAGGAGACCTTATGCACTGGCCATCATGACTGGAATGAAGCAAGAACTGACCACAACAGAGAATGATTTGTGTTCTAAAATGATGTCCTAAGATTACCACAGACTGAAGAACAGTCACCGAAGAGCCAAACTACAAGATCTATGGATACTGCAAAAGAAATCTCACAGAGCAGCATGTTTTGACATACCGATCAAAACAAGGGGAAATTACCCCATAAGAGTAACACGTTTGTCTTTACCGAATATTACTTTATACATCTGTCCATCCAGGTAACTTACAATCAATGCACCACAAAAAGAGAGGCAGCATTTTCCCATTCTAATCCAAACAGAACTGCCATATGGATCAATAAGCCAGGATGCCACAAACAGGAGTATGCAGTACTGCACAGAACAGACTCAGTCAAGCGTTCTAAAGACCACCACTAAAAGAAACAGGAAAAGTCTCTAGCATCCTCACAAAAACTTTCTTGAGGAAGTCTAGTTCATCAAATTCTAAAACATAGGCTAGAATTTGCCTAGATGGAATTTCAGGCATGATCTCTCTCTCTGTCCAGTTCAGGATTGTGCTGCCATTCCTGACAGACAGTTGCCTACAACACATACTCTTCAACAGCCACTGAAAGAGCAAGTGAACAAGCTGACTTACATAAAAATCACTTTTTTGAAGGAATGTAGAGATTTAGTTTCTATCTTGCATACGTGCGTAGAGTTGAAGCCTCTGAGAATCATAGAATTCTCATGGCTGGAAAGAACCTCCAGGATCATCAAGTCCAGCCCTCATGCCAACATCTCCC
>VZRI01000219.1:858968-874665 GCA_013397515.1 Upupa epops
TTTCAGCCTCCTCTTCTCTAGACTAAACAACCTCAGTTCCCTCAGCCGCTCCTCACAGGGTCAGTTTTGCAGCCCTATCCCCAGCCTCGGTGTCCTTCTCTGGCCCTGCTCCAGTACCTCAATGTCCTCCTTATACTGAGGTGCCCAGTGCTCGAGGTGTGATCTCACCTATCAGAGCTCTGTTCTTTATGTTTAAGTGGCCAAATACCTTACTGTGCTTTACTACAGGAAAACTGGAGATTAAGTGAGGTATGGCCAGGATGAACAGTGTGGAGGGAAAAGGCAGATGGTCATAAACTCCTGAGTTCCAGATACCGATACTTTTCAAGCCAGAAACAATGGATCGAGGTGACTCAGACACTGCTTTTTCTTTACTGCAACTGAACAAGGATACTGGTAGATAAGCACAAGTCTGAAATACATGGAGTTAAAAAGACATCTCCCTACCTGCTCAGATGCTCTTCCCCCCTGGAGATGAAATCTTTGCATTATCAACCCCAGATTAAGCTTTGGTGAATAATACTGTCGGTACAACTGCCTATTTAGATGTTCAGAGAAGTATATGTTAAGGAGATGAAGCAGCAGGATCCTGAAGAGAACAGACTGTAATTATTGTTTTATGGCAAGCTCCATCAATTCTACTATGTAATGCATGGATCTTGTACCTCCCTGCTTGCTCGTGCAGTGGGTTATGATGGTGCTACTCACCCAAAAAGTCTGATCACCGGTGTATGGCCACAGGACAGCACTCCCTCTTCACCTAACAATGTCTACGAAAGGATGCCCGTTTTTGCAGTGAAGAATCCATCCTTACTGACATCTCTACATATCTGTAGTGGATCCCCTACCAGCTCAGAGATTTTAAGATCAACTATGACCAGCTATCTATCAACTATATTAATTCTCTACAACTTAATTAGGTGTAAAATGCTGCCAGCCAACCAGTGAACATACAGACCATGTGCCCTAACAACTGAAAGGCATGGTCTTACTGTGTCCTGTGATGGTCCTGGCACTGTTCCAGATCGTTTCAGGGAAGTGCTTCTTTGCCCTGGTGAAAGCCAACAGAAAAGTTTCTTTCCTGAATATAAAGTAGATGGAAATTATCTGTGTTCATGGGCAGTGGGGGAGTCCCTGGAGGTGTTTAAGGGTGCCTGGCTGTGGCACTTAGTGCCCTGATCTAGCTGATTGTGATGATATTCGGTCTTGGGTTGGGCTTGATGATCTTAGAGGTTTTTTCCAGCCTCAGTACTTCTGTGATCCTGTGATCCTTCAACTGTCATGAAAAATAAAAAAACTATTTGTAGAGGACACTGGAAGTTTTTAATATGTTGATGGACAAAGAATCCTTGTACAACTTGAGTCACTACATGTGAATACCCTAAGTTATGTATTGCTCCACAGGAAAAAAATTACTACACCAGAGAAATAAGGAACCAATTATAGAATGGCCATCTTATATAAGGTGTACAACACAAGGTACACAAAATTACCTTTCTCAGAGGGTAAATGACCTTCCAAGACCAGTAATCAAGACTAGATTTAGCCTCTAGAAGACAACAAATCACCAGGAAGAAAGACTCTTCATCAAAAAATAACCCTTGTCCTTCATTTCTCTCAATATAATATGGACACCCTCCTCTGCTACATTCTTGATAATAGAATTACAGAGTGTTAGGAATTGGAAGGAACCTCAACAGATCATCCAGACCAATCCCCCCCACACAGCAGGATCCCCTAGACACAGTTGCACAGGAACAGTCCAGGCAGGTTTTAAACGTCTCCAGACAAGGAGACTCCACAATCTCCCTGAGCAGTCCCTTCCAGGGCTCTGGTACCCTCATCAGGAAGAAGTTTCCTCTCATCTTGATGTAGAACCTCCTCTATTCCTGCTGACACCCATTGCCTCTTGTCCTAGCACTGGGTGCCACTGAGCAGAGCCTGGCTCCTTCCTCCTGATGCCTTTCCACATTGATGAACATTCACAAGGTCACCCCTTGATCTCCTTTTTTCCAAGCTCAAGAAACCCAGCTCCCTCAGCCTTTCCTCATCAGGGAGATGCTCCACTCCCACTCATCTTTGTGGCTCTGTGCTGGACTTTTTCAAGCAGCTCTGTGTCCTCCTGGAACGGAGGGGCCCAGAACTGGACACAAGCTTCCAGATGCGGGATATATAGATATACATAGAAAGATCTATGCAAGAAGGGAGAGAAGACTCTATCATTCTGGAAATGATTAGACTTCCTCCATTTCTTCAGTAGGAGTGATCCTGGAGACCCTGAAGAGGCTTCTCAGAATGGATAAGGAAAAGATAAAAATCAGTCTGGATTCACTGCGGCTCTTAATGCAAACAACACAGTGAGAGCTGTTGCAGGCAATGAAAAATGAGTAAGAAAAGTCTCTTCCCTGTGAGCCCTTGTTTTTTTCCTTATTGAAGAACAAGACAGGTGAAGAGTAACAGAATGAACTAGTGATGGGCTGTCTTGCTGATTAGGTCATTGTTGAACTCCAGGGTGTAAGCATCCAAAGAATAAAATATAGTGAAAGAACTGCTTGGCATTTATAAGATAATCCATTTCTGAGCCAAAAAGGCCATTCTCTTCAAAAGGAAGACCTAAAAGAATTCAGCCTATGCAGAATCTCTCCTACAGGCTCCCAAAGAATTATAGCTATTGCACAATACCATGTGAAAGCCATCAACGCACAATTTGATGAGCTATCTGCTGCTTCCATTGCAGCATGCAGAGGTGTCTTAGCACTGGCTGATCCCACTGCAATCAAGCATTTCAACTGGTTACTATACTCGGGAGAAAACTGATGCACAACAACTCACATTAGAAAGGGTTCTTTGCCCAAGAGCTGACATATTTTGGTCATTTCTCTTTAGGAACACCTTCCAAAGACATCAACTTTTTCTTGATACACACTATCATTACAGACTTTAATTACCTGCAGTCAGGTGGCAATAAAAGCATGCAAAATCCTGAAGAGATTTCAAAATAACCTCAAAATAACCCTTTCTGCAGCTGGTACAAATGGAGCTAAAACACACCAGGACGCTAAGGCTGCTCAAACATAGCCTGACGGGTACTGGAAATCTCTCAGGCAAAATACTAGGCAGAAAGTCAAAGAACCAACAGCACTTCTGCTTCATTCTAAGGTCCTAAGTTCTTGGAAATTCTTTTGTGCTATACAGAAAGATATGTTAACAGCTCTTTCTCCTATCACAAGGATTATATATACAATAAAAATACTTATCCTTAAGAACTGACTGAGGTGGAGACAACCTTGTAAGAAATCTGTCTGATTTGGTGAAGTTGCTATGAATCAAGCAAACACCAGCTTAACAAAGCAACTGCTTCACAGAAGTGATTCAGTCTCAAAATTTAACGATACCTAATGGCAAAACCTAGGCCAGAGTGGTCAGGGTTTGGAACAGGCCACCCAGGGAAGTGGAGTTGCTGTTCCTTGAGTAGTTCAAAAACCATGTAGATGTGGCCTGAGGGAACAGGGTTTAGTGAGCAGGGTGGCATTGGGTTGACGGTTGGACTTGATGATCTTGGAGGTCTCTTCATACCTTAAGGAGTCTATGATTCTATGCACAAAATTCAAAGTAGTGTAAGAAAGGAACATGAAAGGACAATGGTAAGAAGACTCATAGAATCATTAGGGGTTAGAAGGGACCTCGAAAGATCATCCAGTCCAATCCCCCTAGACCAAGACCAAGTCTCTCTCCCGACCTAGACCAAGTCGCACAGGAACAGTCCAGGCAGGTCTAGAACGTCTCCAGAGAAGGAGACTCCACAACCCCCTGGGCAGCCTGTGCAGATGTATGCCAGATGTCACTGGCTAAAATGTAGGAATCATAAGATAAACACTTAGCAGTACTATCTGAATGAGAGAAGTCTAGAATGCTTTATCCTAAACAAAGAGCAGTCTGTACAAATGCTTGCAGCAATCACATTGCATCTCTTGACTGCTTCAGAAGAAAGTCTTGCTACACTCAGACCTGCTTTCTGGTCCCACAGTTTCCAATGCTGGCTCTATTCACAGCTATTGGTGGTGGAGCAGAATGTTCAAACACACACGACTAATTCCCGAGTAAGAAACACTCATAGCAAGCATGTCATCCATCTGGGAACATTTTTGACTCTTGAATAAATGATGGTTTAATAAATTAAGCGTTCTGGCCATGGATATACTTTTATCCCATATGCTTCCGTTCCAAAATCAAGCCCTGTGCCAGAATCAGAAGCTGCATTACTGAGGGAATAGCTGTCAGTGAGCGAAGCCCTCACAGGGTCTGCTTCCAGAGGAATTAGTGATTTATAAACTCTAACTACTTAGCACGAGGGAAATAAAATCTTAGTGTCCTTTTTACTGAAAGGTTCTCTTACAATTTAATTTCTAAACCTCCAATGATTTCCAGTGTGCTAATCTCAGCAGACACTGCTCACCATCAGCAAACCTAAGTATTTCAGAACGTAAAACTAATCTGCAAATTTCTTTCACTTGCTATATTAACGTCTCACAACCATCTAGAAGATGACACTATTTGATATGTCACAATTAATACAGATATCACTGTTAGTAATTAGAGTTCTGTAAAAGGGCATTTCATGTCTCTTTCCTCCAATTTCCCTTGGCAAATGGAGAGCAAATGGATACGCATTTTGTTTCAGCAGGTAAGCAGGGAAATGCAGTAATTATGGAAATACTCAAGGAGAAGAGCTGCAGGTACAGCAGGTTCTAGTGAAAAAGCTGCGTTGCCATTGTTAGTGATGTGCCCGAACCAGACAGACAGGGGAGGTTATGCATGCAAAATGCCTGCTGCTTCATGGGGACACAGCCCTCCCTGGTAAAGCATGAGTCATTTCCAGAGCTGTGAAACCATGGAAAGCCCTCTTGACTAGGAAGTACTTGTTTGTTATTTTAAGGATGTAAGGAGACACACGTGGTAACCTTTATGAAAATCCTGAGTTATTTATAAACCTCCACAAAAAGTTGCATAAGGAAGAATGAGTCTTTTTGACTGTGTTTCACCTGCTTTATGTACTCGAACACATGGTCTGTCACAGCAAAATGTTTACGTAAGTATTAGGGGTTTTAGTTGCAGAATTTACCTTTCTGGACATGTTAAAACGACATTACAGACATCTGCTCAATGCTGTTTAGAATAAAGGAATCACCTCTATAATTAAAAAGATCCTATTGTCCCTTTCAAATTGAAGAGTTATATCATCTCCCACATGCTCCACTTTGAGGGCTATGATGCATGCAGGATACGTGATCTCTGGACTGCTGCTCTCCCTTGCAGAGACAATTGCCACTTCAGTGCTGGAGAGTGATGAGGAGCCTACACAGGCAGCACAGTCATTCCCATAGCATTTTCAGTAAGAGGAGGTGGAATTAGTGGATGAAGAAGAGCATGTTATAAATCTCATCTGTGAGGAAGCACTGGGCAATGCCCTCTGGAAATTAAGGACCACACAAGGTCCTATTTATAATGCTTCTGATATTGTACCAATCCTGACCAGGAGGCCACCGTGCATCAAGGACCTAGGGAGTCACATCAGAGTTTGCCAGCAGCTATTGCCCTCAGGCTGGGCTGAGGTCCTTCCTGCCCAGGTCACACTGAACAACCCCCCTGGCCAAAGGACAGGCAGAGTCTGTGGGCAGCTTCTATGCAGCACCAGTGATTTCACCACAAGTGTGACTTTTCTTTTTTCTGGAAGCACAGTAAGAATTTCTCATTAGTGGAGAAATCCACCTAGAAATCAACCCAATGCCATGTAGTTCCCAGCATCTGAAGGCAGTGTTTTATTTGCTGCCGTGTTCCCTTTCTGAGTCTACCTTGTTGAAGCAGATATTTTATTGAGTCATATTTCTCAGCCAGGATGAGAAAGAACCTGGAACATCCCTGTCCCTCAGTCCCCTGCCCCAGTGCAAAACAGACACACACTCAGAATTCATTTTGCTTTTAACACCAATCACTTCTGACACTATGGAAGGAGCAGTCCTTCCTTTCTTGCAGTTACTAAGCAAGTCCTTCCTGTCCTTCCTCTCTCCAGGCCTGGCAATAGCTGTGATATTTGAAAACATTAAGAGATCAGAGATTTTTTTTTTAATTCTGTTAAGAGTTACAAATTTGTGGTTAAAGATCAGGTCCAGCAGGAATCCCACAACCCCGTTACACCCAGGAACCTAAGCACATCATTTGACCCTTTGTTCACCCAGAACATAAAACGAAGCCAATTTCCAAACCACTGCAGCTATCCTCCCCAAACGTTACAGATCCTTTAGTAGTCCATTAAGTCTCTGGCTGCTGTTTCAGCTTTCATTTCTCTCTGACCCCAAAAGCAGGGATATTTTTAGTAAGGAACTTGAAGCAGGTTTTTTTCTCTATCATGCACATTTCAAAATATCTCTGAGAAAACATCCTGAGAGCATCGACTACAGCAGATATATTTCATTGTAATGAGCAGTACACAGCTTCCTACACAACAAACTGCACAGACAAAACCAGTTTTTGTCAGACAACTCCTTTTTTTTACCCTATTCTTTGGATTGGGGGAAACTTGCATTTAATGTAATTTTTTTAACCCTTAAAATAAAACCTAATGATGATGCCAAAACTAAGGCACAGAAGAGCAGACTGCCACTTCATTTAAATACATTCAGTTGAAGGTCATAAGCAGTGAGTTAACATCTACCCATCCCCATTTACAGTACTGACAGAAGAAAACTATCTTGCTCAGGAAATAATTGCAGACTAACGGAGCAAACAGACTTCACCCCTTCAGGCTCCTTTTATTATCATTATTTTTTGTAGGGAAGTATTAAATTTCTCACTGACCCACTTGTAGAAGTAATTCCATCTCTGTTCTTTGAATTGATTTCAGTGTCTGTCTGACTGAGGTCTGATAAGAAAATTTTTAATCCTTCTGCAAACTTTCATTTTGCATGTTACCTTCTGTTTCTGCAGATAATCTAAGACGGAGAGGTAAATCAGGTTTTCATGGAGAGTCTCATGTAAGAGAAACAGCAGTGAGCTGGAGAACTATTCAGAATCAACCTTTCCTAGAAGGTACTGCAGGAAGATTGCTTATATTGCAGTTTCAGTTTTGTACGGACTTTGGTCTTTTTATTGGCACTGGAGAGTTGTTGCCTACCCTGTGTGTCCAGTAACTCACTACTTGGATGCTATTGGGCTGTGAGCTCAATGCACTGCATCTGAATCCTGGTACTGAGACCTACAAGTTGAAGTAAAATGTAAGTGAAATAAATAAGTGGTGTGGTCACAGAAAATCCTGATCCCAATTGGTTGATTCTGAAGAATGAAGTTGTGCCTGTGGATGATGTGTCCAAAGAAAAGCGGTGGAGTCAGTGAAGGCTTTGGTGCACAAGTCCTCTGAGGAGCAGCTCAGAGAACCCGTCATTTAGCCTGCAGAACTCTGAGTGGAGACCTCATCACTACCTACAGCTACCCGAATGGAGACTGTAGAGACATGGAGGTCAGTCTCTTCTCCCAAGTAATAATGAACAGGACAAAAAGAAATGTCCTCAAGTTATGCCAGGGGAAGGGTGAGGCTGGGTATTAGGAAGCATTTCTGCACCAAAAGAATTGCCAAGATTTGGAAGAGGCTACCCAGGGAAACATCTGAGATATCTAAAAGACATGCAGGAACAGCGCTGAGGGTCATGGTGAACTCGGCAATGCTGGTTAATGGTTACACGTGGTGATCTCAATGATCTTTCCCAATCTAAATAATTAAAAAATAGAACACATTCTTAATTAGAATCACAAAAAGGGTGGTTGCTCACATGTTCATTTCATGCTTCAAACATACTCAAACCACAAAATCATAAAGACAGTTGAAAGAGTATGTGCTGAAACACATCCAGTATTGTTTTCCATGGTAGATACCTAGCAGAATGAATTTAAAACATCCTTTCAACAAAAGCTGATCTGAAACCGCCTGTTTAGGGAAGCCTTGTGTCCTTCTCTTTAATTTTACCTGTTGACTTTTAAAGAGTTTGAGATACTAAAATTGTGCCCCCAAAAAACCGAAATACAAATTCTGGACACAAATACCTTAAACAAAGAACACTACTGCACTGAAAGTATTTACATAAAAAGCACATCATCGAACTGCTTCAGTACCCCAACACCAGAGGAGTACCGCAGGTTTTCGCTTGAAGACAGGAGATCCCATATAAATATAGGAAGAAACTTTCACACAGATATGAGAAGAAACTTCTTCACAGTGAGGGTCCCAGAGCACTGGAAGGGGCTGCCCAGGGGGATTGTGGAGTCTCCTTTTCTGGAGACATTAAAAACCTGCCTGGACTGTTCCTGTGCAACTGGTTCTAGGGGATCCTGCTCTGGCAGGGGGGTTGGACTGGATGATCTTTTGAGGTCCCTTCCAATCCCTAACAGTCTGGGATTCCAGTTTCACACCTGTCTCAATTGAACTGCCAGGATGTGTGTTCTCAGCAGTTCCCTATAGGCAGCTCTGCAGCAAAGAATCACAGACCAACTCCAGATTTCCCTTTATCTGAGCACTTTTGTCATTTATGTCCTCTGCTTGGTCTCATCAGAAGTCAGCTCAGCGAGGACATTGAACACATGAAAACTTTAATTACACTTGGAGCACAAAAAATACTTCACAAATACCCATTTTTGGATTTTTGTAACTACAACCGACCCTTTGGTTTCCCCAGACAAGCAGCACTTACAGCCATTTGGAGCCTTTGTTTGTGAAGCTGTTTTCACAGTTTCCTGATTTTAAACTTAGAACCTCCCCTTCAACACAGCCCAAGGAGAACTGTCTGTTGTCTTTTAAAGCCTCAAGCCCCCTGTAAACCTACAGTGTTAAGACTCAGTGTCCCCATGGCACGCGGTTCTAACAGTGGTTTTATATAGCCTCACCCCCTAGAAATAGTAAATAAAATACAGAACACATTCTTTGCTCCAAATACATAAGGGTGGCGATCTGCTCTGTGAAAGAAAGACAAAAACGTTGCAACATCTTGATGTTGAGTTCTTATCTTCATGTAGTATCCTCAGACGTAGAGCTTCGTTTTTGAGAATGAAAAATGTTAGGTAAATGTCACTTATTGATCTTATCCTCACTGACCAAGATCACTCCACTGGTAGGAACACAGAAAAACCCTCTAACATGACAGGACTGTGCAGTAGAAATTTCCACAGGGGATCAGCCTAGTTGTTAATAGACAGTTAAGTCATCACACCACTGAAACACCACAGCACAACCGGCACAGTATCTGTCCTTTTGAAAGAAAAGGCTCTTTTGATAGAGCAAAACAACAGCAACAGAGCAGATGAGAAACAAGAAGGGAAAATGGAAATGTCAGTCTTGCAGACCTGGTGAAAGGGAATTGTGTTACCTTCGCAGCCTGCACATTCCACCTCATCTTGTCAGAATGATGAGGCAGCTCAAACCACACACAAATGTTTCTGACAGAACAATCCTAGAAATCCTGGTGTATTTTTAATACAAGATTATTTTTAAAGAAGGAAAACTCTGCAACACTGCACCTTTACTGAGCTCTGATGATTCAGGGGCATTCTGCCTCACACGTTCCTCTGGGGACAGTTAAGTCACACAATTTCTAAAATCCTACTGTAATGGAAAGGTACAGAATCAGTGTTGTAGAAAGTAAAATCCAACTGCTGGGTATTTAATTGTTGGAGTATTCAGAAAAATAACACATTAAACCTGAGGAATAATGAGAAATATTCAAGTTCCATCTTAAATATGTGCTTCACTTGGTAAGAATCAATCTTCTTGCCTAGCTTACAGAATCATAGAACGGCCAGGGCTGGAAGGGACAGTAAAGATCATCCAGTTCCAACCCCCCTGCACAGGCAGGGACACCTTCACTAGAGCAGGTTACTCAGGGCACCATCCAACCTGGCCTTCAACACTGCCAGTGATGGGGCAGCCACAGCTGCCTTGGGCAACCTGTTCCAGCATCTCAGCACACTCACAGGACAGAGTTGTTTCCTAATGTCCAACCTCAATCTCCCCTCTTCACACTCGTAACCCTTTCTCCTTGTCCTCTTGCTATCATCTGTGGCAAAAGCCCTCCCCCCGGCTTTCTTGTAGCCCCCTTCAGCTATTGGAAAGCTGCTAGAAGGTCACCTGGGAGCCTCCTCTTCCCCAGGCTTACAACCCCAACTCACTCCGCCTGTCCTCACAGGGGAGGTAACAGTTCCATAGGGAGCTCAGAGATATTTAAGAAAAGCAAACACTGTGACCTTGGCCAAGCACCACAGCAAAGGAAACTGCTAAACCTCCCATCCAAATCAATAAAACTGCTGTTGTCCAGTCAAACTCTTCAGCAGAGCCGTCTGCACACAGTGTGGCAGGAACAATTTGCTTTCTTTACAATCACATGTCTCCAAGATCATCCATCCAAACAAGTCCCAGTGTCATAGGAATCTGATGCCTGCACCAATACAGACTCTGTGTCTGCCTTCTCCTCACCCCATGGCCTCGCTTCTCAGCTCCCTTTTTAAAAGCTATAAAAAGAGCGAGCCTCACAAACTACGGGTCACACACAAACGGAACCACCAGACACAAACAGGGTTGCTTTATGATAGAAAAAAATGGAAAGAAGCGCTCGGGAAAGCTTTGTTCTCCTGTATGCTTGTGTAACAGGAGCAGAGTCAGGTTAAGATCTGTCAGCCTTTTACCGTTATCTTCCAGGCTTCCTTACATAAACCAGTGCCATACAGGGATTTCAGTGCGGAACAGACCTCTCCCTGCAAGTTTTTTCTGGATGCTTTATCAGCCTGCTGTCAGAAGGACTGTCGTTAGGATACTGACCTGTTCCAGGAGCAGCTTCATAGACTGTTTTTCAATTTTATGACCCTCACGTGGAATTTTGAATTCTGGGTGATTTTCAGGGCACTGTGACAGGCACAGAAGGGAAATAATAACTTTAAACCAGAATTACGTCAATCAAAATAGGGGGAGAATTCAAAATATCTCCTAACAATCCATGGGGTAATTAGTATGAGCGATCTACATACCAGCCAGTCAGGGCTGGAAGGATGGCCAGCCCCAAAGAGCAGTGCAGATAAATCCAGTTGGTCGGTCACAGTGGGTGTCTCCTGGGGCTCAGTACTGAGGCTACTTCTGTTTAACATCATTATTGATGGTCTGGAAGAGGGGACTAAGTGCAGTAAGCTTGTGGATGACAAGCTAACTGGGAGTGTTGATCTGCTAAGGCTACATAGAAGACCTGCAGAGGCTGGATCAATGGGCTGAGGCCAACTGTATGAGCTTCAACAAAGCCAAGGATCAGACCAGACCTTGCATGTGAGTAGCAACAAACTCTCACACTGTGGGCTGAAAAGAGAGACCTGGGCATGTCTGCCATCTGAATGAGTCAGCAGTGTGCCCAAGGGGCCTATGGCATCCTGACTTGTATCAGAAACAGTGTGGCCAGTAGGATTAGGGAAGTGATTGCCCCCTGTACTTGGCACTGGTGAGGCCACACCTCAAGTACTAGGGCCAGTTTTGGGCACCTCAATACAAGGAGGACACAGAAGAGCTAGAGTGGGCCCAAAGAAGGGCAACAAAACTGGTAATGGGTCTAGAGCACAAATCCAGTAAGGAGAAATTGAGAGAACAAGTTGTCCTCACAGCCTGGAGAGGGCTGCGGGGAGATGATGGGACTGTACTTCAGGCAGCTCCTGCTTAGCAGATGTTGGATCTTGTTGCAAGGTAGTCTGTAAGAACATGGACTGAGCTCCCTTCAGATAAAACTCCTTTGGAAGATGGACTTGAGCAGCACACGTAACCCACTCCAACTGCTGACCCACACATAGTTCACACAATCATACTAGAGGTACTTGGGAATCAACCTTACCCAAGAGCAGACAACGTGGATGCTGAATCTCCAGCATCAAGTGTTTCAGTCTACACATAGACGAGGATGATTTTTTGCATGATTTGGTAGCAATGAAATGGTTTGACATAAACGTTCAGTCCTTGGAATGGGGTGGCTAGGGCCACCATCTATATGCACAAATATAGATTGGGAGGAGAAAGGATTGAAGACTTCTCTGAGGAGAAGGACATGGTGGTGGGGCTAGACCAGAAGCTTAAGAGGAGCCGTAAGTCTGTGCTTGCAGCCCAGAGAGCCAACAGTGTCCTGGGCTGCTGCAAAAGAAGGGAGGTGAGATTTTTTCCCTCTACTCTGTACTTGGGAGATCCCACCTGGAGTAGTGTGTCCAGTTCTGGAGTCCCCATTATAAAGACACAGAGCACCTATAAGGTGTCCAGAGAATCTCAAATGATCAGAGGGCTGGAGCAGAGGGCTTTTGACACAGATGGTAGTGAGAGGACAAGGGGAAAAAATTCCAGACTTGAAGAGGGGAGATTGAGGTTGGACATGAGGAAACAATTCTTTCCTGTGAGGGTGCTGAGATGCTGGAACAGGTTGCCCAGGGAAGTTGTGGCTGCTCCATTCCTGGCAGTGATGAAGGCCAGGTTGGCTGGGGCCCTGAGTAACCTGATCTAGTGAAGGTGTCCCTGCCTGTGCAGGAACTGGATGATATTTAGGGTCCCTTCCAAATACAGCCATTCTGTGATTTTTAACATCACCTCCTTATACTTTGGTCTGAGTTTCTTTAGCTAGAGGACACCCATCTGTGAGAGCACTCAGGATACCGGTCAACATTCCAGCTCCACGCAGTGTCAGAGATGAGAGGAGCCACCTACCCAAGAGAGTCAATCAAATAGAATCTACTGAAGACTTTCCATTTTACGTCTGTGATCAGATACTCAGCATGAAATCTCACTTAGATGAAACTAGAAGCACATGAGTAAACAAAGTTCCTCAAGCCACATGGTTCAACACATCTCTTGATCCTATTTCATATCATTTAGTTACTGCCTTTCCTGGATGGAAGTTTTTGGTTGCTTTTCTGTTTAAAACAGTTCATGTTTCCTATCATGTTTTACACGCTGGACCTGACACAGGATCAGGCAATGAACAGGACTGGGGTTCTCTTGAAAATTGTAATTATGAGAGAAGTTTAATGAGGTGTCTCACACTCTGAAGTCTTAAGCATCACTCTTTCTACAGTTTACAAGCTTTGCCTTTCACGGGGAGGTGTGTGTAGTCTTTGGTGTCTTCCTGCTGTGTTTTTCCAATCAACTCACTAAAGCATGGCATAAAAAACCATCCACATAGAAAACATCCTATGAAAGCAAAATAAATGACATGATTTCAGCAGAATTGCCTTCAATCGACCAGTCACAAGTCTTTTGCAGAAGAATGCAAGCTATTGAACCACTTTCTGGTGGAGAGATGACTGGTGTGATATAACCAGCTAAGGGTTCAGCTTTAGCAGTTTTAGATGAATGCTTTGTAGTACTAAGAACTCCAGCTTTTCCCCTCACCCCCCTTATTTTTCCCCACTTGCAGTCTGTAGATTATCACCCAGTAGAAGACATGCAGTCAAAGCTGCAGTGCCTGTGTTCAGGCAGTCTTACAATTTGCATAAATTAGGCATGAGAGTTAATTTATAAAGTGCCATAGAAATGCAGAATATTGCTGAAATGCAATCAAATCTGCCATGTGTGAATGTTGCTGCCCCAGTCTCTGCTCCTCTTACGGAAGTGCTTCTATAAATTAGATCATTTTTGTCATCTGACTAAATCTTTTTCAGCCCAACAGAGTAATTTTTGTGATGGAGGGTCAGCCCTTCACACAACTTTGGGTACGGTGGGGCACCAGAGGCTCACACACAAAACAGGAAAGGGTTTGCATTCTAATCTGAGAGCCTTTCCCAACAATTCCTCATAGTCTGGTTTGGTATCTTTTAATTCCCCTTCAGTTGCTCCTGAATGCTGAGCTAACTGTAACTATCAGAGAACACTTCTCTAACCTCAATTCTGGGTCACAATAGTCAGAGATTGCTATTTTATCTGCAAATCTAGGATTTTCTTCACACTGTCCATACGCATCACTTCACATTTACCTCCGCCGAATTTCATCGGATGATCGCAATCACTCAGTAATTCCATGTCCTTATTTGCAGTCACACTTAATTCCTCTGCATACAACAACTTCCATAATTCACCAAGACACCACCTGTAAGGAGCTGTAGAACCTGAAGGTTGGTTGGATTTTTTTAAGGAAAAAACAACTTATTTCCTTTCCTCCTCTGCACACAGCACCGACAAACACCTGCACTGACAACCATACAAAACAACAATGTTCAGAACCCTGTTTATTGCAAGAAAAGATCATGCTGTAGATCTCCCTCAAACTCAGTCAGTCCCCTGATCAATTTTGACATTCCATTCATAAATCACAAAAAATAAAGTCACCAGAATACATTCTTATGGGGCAACTATAACCAAACCCGATGTAGTAACAGGTCACATGGAAAATGATTAGGGCTTTTATATAAACCAAATTTACTTCTGCACTTGCCAGAAGCTATCTCCTGCTTAATGTAGCTGAGCTGTGTTTTCTCCTCTTGTTCAAGCTAAGTAAGAACCATGTAAGAGGTGACTTTTCCAGCGAGAGCAGAAGCCACAGCAAACACTGCCCAGTACACCAGCATGAGTCCTGCCAGCTCAACAGGAACAGGCCAGTTCCCAACACAGCGCTGAGGCTGTCCTCTCTTACATTGGATGAGGCCAGATTCCACAAAGCCCAGAGCACGTCAATAACTTCAATTAGCATTATTAACGAGCACCTGTAAGGGTGAACAAGGACCTTGGGAGCTTGGATAATGAAACATTCTACATCAGTGCTGAGTAGGGAGAGGGGGATGTATTCCCTTCCCCATAACACCCCCCAGGGACAGCCTGACAGCATATCAAGGCTATCAGCAGCAGAGTGCAGCCTATGACCACTGTCTGAGTCCATGCAGAGCAAAGAGATGAGCAACAACCCAACAAACTGTGGCCCACACAGGAGCCGGCCACTTATCTTGGAATAGATCATATTCCATGGTCTGCAGGAGAGAGGCTGAACTTCTTTTGGATGCTTTTAAGATCAAATTTCACAATAAAATATAAGAGGCAGTATTTAAAATCCTTCTCACATTAGAACAGAAATTATTGACAACTCTTCAACATCTTCTGTATTCAAGGCATCCTACAGCAGACAGCTTGTAAGAGGAAGGTTACTCAGTGTGTAAATCTCCTCTGTCATTTCTGGAGCCTTACAGTCTCTGAGGCCCCATCTGTGGAACACTTTATGGATGAAGCTCCATCTATGGAACACAGACAGCAGCAAAACATCATGCACATCTCTCAAAACAGTACAGAATGAGCAGGACAGAGAGGAAGGATGGACAGAAACATCTACAAAGCCATCTCTTACTTTACATTCCTTTCTGTACAGATGGCTTTTTCAGTTGAGAAGTCTGTGATTGCAGTCAGTACCCTTCACCAAAAGAAGATGAGAGAAACAGACAAAAAGCCCTTCAGTGAGGGCTCCCTAAGGAGTTTCCTTACAAAAGGTGGAGACATCAAGTTATACAGCATGAAGAACAGTCATGTCCTTCAAACAAAGAAAGTCTCAAATCTATCAGAGCAAAACCAATCCAAGCATCAAAGCACATATCAAAAACTATGGGATTTATAGAATCAAAGAATCATTAGGGATCGGAAGGGATCTCGAAAGATCATCCAGTCTAA
>VZRI01000219.1:874726-964742 GCA_013397515.1 Upupa epops
AGGAGCCTGGCTCCATCCTTCTGACACCCAACTCTCACATATTGATAGACATGAATGAGGTCACCCCTCAGCCTCCTCTTCTCCAAGTTAAAGAGACCCAGCTCCCTCAGCCTTTCCTCATAAGGGAGGTGTTCTACTTCCTTAAAGGTGGGAAAAGTCCCACAACAGAAAACACTCTTGTGAGTGTCTCGTGAAACACTCTCATTGCACTGGGGTGAGACTGTGCATGGGCAGCCAAACCTGGCACCCAAGCCTTGGATTCTAAGACAGAATCCAGCATAACACAGGCTGTGCTTTCCAGAAAAAGGGGAAGAATCTGTTTAAGAAGGAACAAAACTATCAATCAACAAAGGACTAATGAGGGACAAACCTGACCTAACACAAGAGATAATGACATTCCAATCAACTGGAAGCCGGTGAGATGGAATAGAACAATAGAACAGAAGTACAATAGAATAGAAACAGGCAGCGGTTCACAAGACCACCAGAATACAAATGCATGGCTTGCGTGGAGAAACAGCTAACAGCATACCATCAGCACTGCACGGGGTGGAAATCTCTAGTCTAAGTGACTCTGTACAGGTGCTTCAAGCATGAATGCCTATCACCAGACAAACACCAGAAAGTAATGCTTTATTTTGTATAATGTTTTTCTCAGTTTTGTTACATAATCCGCACACAAATCCAGTGTGAAAGCAATGAAAGTCTCAGATTGTACAAGGATTAGCACAGAAAATGTGAGCTCCAGTTCTTTCTCTCACCTGTACAATGCAATTTACAATTTCTGACTCTCATGCAGCTTGAAAAAGGTGACGGACTCTTCTAGCACAGGATTTAAAAACTAACCCAAGAAGAAATCAGTGCATACTTCAGGTGAACTTGAATTACAGGGAAGAATATTGAGACATAAAGTTGTTCTGCTCAGTCCTGCTCAGATTCACGGTCACAAAGAAGTGTCCTTTATGGAAACATAGGAATCAAGTAGGAGATTGAAATCTGGACATAATCAGGGATTTCATGTGCTACACTGAGATCTCAGAAGAGTGTCTGTTGTTTTTTCAAACACTCACAGAATGGTTCAGGTTGGAAAGGACCTCAACAATCACCTAGTTCCGATCCCCCGCCCACAGACAGGAACACCTCTCACTAACCAGTTTGCCCAGAGCCCCATCCGATATATTCTCAAGGCTCTTGCTACTGCTTGAGACACTTCCATATACTTTTGGAAACCTCCTTTTCCTGGCTGAACGAGCACAATGAAACTGTAAGGATGGACTCTGACTACACATTATGAGACCTGTAAGAAAAGTCCTCTGTTTTAGCCAAAACACACTCCAGCATGACAAGTAGTCTAATGACCATCAAACACTGCCTTTAAGTATCTTCAATTTGTGAGCTTTGGAGGCTGTGGAGACATGACGTGTTAATACTCTATTAGACACTCAGTGATGACACCCTTTGATGTCATGCTACCCAGTAAGAGGACTTGTGCCATGAGTCAGTAATTCTAATATGAGAGGCAGGAGAAGAAAAACATTAGTAGAAATGCTGGGAACCTGCATTATCCTTCCTGCAGGTAAACGGCAATGGGATTGATGGGAGAGCATACTTGAAACAGCTTGAGGCTCTTCAAAAAAACCTCCTACTGCAAAGGGGTCACTGGAGGGAAATGTATTTTTTGTTTCTACTGGATCCAAACAGATTCACAGAGCAAACAGCTGCATTATCACCGACCTGTGATGCCTCCCATTATAAACCTTAGGGAAACTTCATGTGGACATTTCTCAGCAAAAGCTGATACACTCAGCAGACAAATACCAAGAGACTGGAAGTCAGGAGGAAATTCTTCATGATGAGGGTGCTGAGACACTGCAACCTGGTCTAGTAGGGGATGTCCCTGCTCATGACAGGGAGCTTGGACCTAGATGATCTTTCAGGTCCCTTCCAACCCTGAACCATTCTATGAATCTATGAATAGAGTGATGAAATAAATGAGCTCCAGTGCAGCACTGGGATGACAGACCATCTCCTTGGTTATCCAATGTATCCAATACATTGCTTCTTTGGTAGAAGCCGCAAGAAAGAGTGAAATGCCCTACCACCCACTCCTGAGACACAAAGCCAGTCTTGTGAAGTCTGAATACTCTGAATCACAGCTCTGTTCTCAGGAACTATGCACCACAGTACTAGTAATCCCCCTACCTTGCAGTTGTGTTTTTTTGATACAGAATTATGAACTGGCACTTGCTGACCGATTGCTCTTTATCTTCTCCACACACAGATAACCATGAAAATGCTTTGGAAGGATCAAGACTAGGGCCTTGCAGTTGCACGCAAAGGTTGCATGAGTTTTGCAGATGCAGCACACAAGCATTATGCACATCTGTTGACTACACAATGTGTACGAACCAGATGATCTCCATTAAAGTCTCTGTACAGACTGATTTTAATTGTAATAATTTCAATCCTGTGTATTTCTGATGGCAGGGAGTCCAACTTTGCTCTGAAATGCAGCTCACTGACAAAGAAACCGGCCTTATTTTGTTCAAAAGATGTTCCTAAATAGCAATTGTGTGGAATCTCATAAATTCTGAAGTCATCTAGTACAACTGACCTCTAACAAGACACAGTGTTCCCCACTTCCCTTCTGGCTAATTCTCTCTCGCACACACATTTTTATAGCTTTCTATTATTGGATCTTTATCACGGGAGTCTGTTGCCTCACAGATCAGAGACAATCCTAGAGGAATGTGGCTCAGCTATTCAGAAAAACTCTTCCGTCAAAATTGAACTGTTGGACTGTGTCCAGAGGAGGGTCAAAAGGATGAGTGGAGGGCTGGAGGGCCTCTCCTACAGGGACAGGCTGAGAGAGTTGGGGCTGTTCAGCCTGGATTAGAGGAGACTGCAGGGAGATCTTAGAGCGGCTTCCAGCCCTCTTGTCCTAGCATTGGGTGCAACTGAGCAGAGCCGAACTCCTTCCTCCTGACACCTACCCTTTCCACAGTAACCTGATCTAGTGAAGGTGTCCCTGCCTGTGCAAGGGGGTTGGAACTGCATTATCTTTCAGGTCACTTCCAACCTTGCACTCTTTCATTCTATGAAATGCAATGGCAGCACCTTTCTTGTGCAAATTATTTTTATTAATTGAACACCTGCTGCCAAATTAATTTCAGGGCTTGAGATGATGAAATGAATGCAGATCCCTACATGAAAAACATATGGGATAGCACTTGAAAAGCCCTAACCAATTCAATTCCTGTCTGCTGCTGACTTGCAAATCCTAGCAATCCTTTTGTTTTTAAGAAATCCATTACAAACTGCTCTTCTCATTCACTGACTCTTCTTTTAGAGTAACAGTCCCTCACAACATCCTGCATTTCCACTGTAATGGCAGAAAACTGCAATCAAAAAGAGCAGCTCTCATGGCATTATAAACTGTAAGACCATACTGTTGACACAGAGAACTATTAGCAGGCACATCACACAACCTTTGCCTCATCATGAATTGTCATAACTTGTTCTTTACTCCTCAGGCAAACTCCATGTTGAGAAGAAAATTGGATTTTTGCATGAATATCATTACCTAGAAATAAAGAATTAAGTTTGCTGCTACCATTTTCTTCTCAAATGCAACAGCATTAATTTTCAACCAAAAGTTGTTCTTAAAAACCAGCGATGGATGCCTGACATGCTCACCAGGCCCCACTACATAGAACTAATTGGCCTCAAGGATGTCTCCTTCAGGCACAACATACACCTCCGGCAGGTGAGGAGCAAGCCTGCAATGTGTTCATTGCTCTTGGCTTATGGGGTGAATCATTCTGATCAGCCTAGGGGATGGTTTCTCAAAAACACGCAGTAAGTCCTAGAGTTACCATCTTCAGCAGCTCCTGCAAGGTTTTCAAACTAGCAGGTACTGCACATGAAGCACTGCTGAGAGAAAGGCCGATGTTCACATATCCACACAGCCATTCATATCCATGTGGGTTTTTCTTTTCTGAGAGGATCTCTTAATCAACTGATCCTGAAGATCCTCTGACAGAAGATATTTCTATCTTCTAGAAAAGTTTCCGGCAGTGGGGAGGGAGAGGGGAGGAGAATGTCATGCAGTCACCTGCTGAGCGCTCTCACTGTGGGCACCTAAGGTCCCAGGAAAATTGTCTAGGGAAGGTAAGTTACATCTATTTCAGACTGAGAGAGATTCTGAGGAACCGTAGTGGTGACTGATCCCTGCTGCTCTCCCTAACCTTGGGACATGAGGTGCATGAGAGTAGCTGGGATACAGGCTACCACTTCTGCCACAGATACTGCTACTCCATGCACCTATAACCAGCCAGACACTACACATGTTCGGCACATGGGATGTATGGCTTTGACCATACCCAGCTCTGATCATCTACATTCACTCAGCGAAATAGGCACACGTACGTACAGGCAGTATCCTAGATATCACATGATCTCAGAGTACAGTGATCACAGAATGGTTTAGGTTGGAAGGGACCTCGGAGATAATCTAGTTCCAACCCTCCTGCCAGGGGAAGGGACCTCTCTCATCAGACCAGCCAGCCCAGAGCCCCCATCCAACCTGGCCTTGAACATTTCCAGGGAGGATGCCCATCCACAGCCTCTCTGGGCAGCCTGGTGCAGTGCCTTTCCATGCAGTAAATTCACTTACCAGTAAACACAGGGGCAACCATAACTGCTTACTGCCTAGAATGTGAACTGCAGAAGTTTAGACTCAGAGTGATCTATGGGATGTATAGTTGGAGCAGAGATCCACATAAAAAAATCACACTCATATGAAAGGATAAATGTATTCTAAACATTCCAGAAAGGAAACACTGCAGGCACGTGCTGAAACATGCCGAGTATTGCAATACAGACAAATAAATTCTCATGTTTAGATAGACAGGTTATTTTTCTAATTGCTAGTACATTTAGAAGCATACATTTCATTATTTTTCTCAAGATACTTTTCAACTGGCAGTTATATTGAGACTTGCAGAGGTTTTCCTCATCCCTAAACTCAGAGATGCTCACAAGAGCGTTCTGCCTGAGATGTAATTACGGAAATTAACCAAATCAATACATCTCTTTTCTTCATAAAGCATTCTGAGCTGTAAAAAAGGTTAACCTAACATCTTTTCTAGAATATAGGGTAATGCTGTTACTATGTTTGCCATAGTAATTACTGCTCTCTAACTGATAAAGTGCCCTCCTTTACCATGTCAGCAAGCAGTTTACTCTGAAAGGACTATCAGACAACATGAATATTGCAACTCCTGTGACTGGAACTCAGCAACCTGTCACCTTAAACCAGATATTAAAACTGGAGTTATTCTTCTTCCATATTTGATCACATCAAACCTCTTCATATTTCATGTTTCAACAGGTGATGGGTAGTTGTTAGGAAAAATAACTGAACTATTTTGCATGGAACTGTCCACATTCCAACAATCACATTTGATTGCTCTTTCTTCTCTCTCCTTTTCCTTCTCAAATCTGCTTGGAGATCCTTTCAGAAGTTAAGACTCCCCACTTGAGTAAGAAAGCACTGAACAAAATCAGAACAGGACTCCCTAGCAGGTGGGGGTTTAAAAACCCACCTACCTGTGACCACTGAACTTACAACAGTAAATTCTTACAATTCAAAGTATTTATTTCCTGGCATTCCTTTATGATTTGCTCACCGACCTCAAACTGCACAATGAGGTCAGAAGCATTGGCTTCCTTTTTAGTGGGTTAAATCTCTTAGACTAAAGGAGAAAGATTATGGTTTGGGGTTTTTTATCAGTTTTGTTCTGATAGTTCTGGTGTAGTTGACTGAACACCATGAAATTATTACATAACACTAACAGGCTTCGAAAATCCTTCCTTCCTTCCCTTCCCTTCCCTTCCTTTTCCTTCCTTCCTTCCTTCCCTTTTCTCCTTTCCTTCCTTCCTTCTTCTTCCTTCCACCTAAGTCTATAATGTCAGAGGAGAGAAATTAGTTTTGGTCACAGCAGAGTGGTCACTTCGATGCAGTCACTGTCTTTGCTTACAGTAGGTTTGATGCTAATAGAGAAGGAATAAATGCAATGTTAGACACCGCAAAGTCACGTCTAGATGAGATGATTATGCACCCATTTCCCCTTACAGCATTTCAAAACTACTCCCTTTAGCTCCCTTTTCACACTGAGAGTAAGAACATGAAACAGCACAATGGGTTAGCTAATCGCAGGGAGCAAACAATGTGTCAGACTGATTGAATACCAATCATCCAATAAAGTACTGGCTACTCAGACTGTGCTACCAGATGGAGGCCAAATTCCCACTTAGTACCTATCCTCTACTCCTTTGAAGAACAAACGTGACCAAAACCGCTCAAGTGTTTTCCACTGCACTGGTGACAATGGCAATAGTCACTGCTGTCACTGTCCAATGACTGGGTACTATCAACCGTACTACCACACAGTACAGACATAATATAGATAAAAACGGATGTGCTTTGGGTGTCAAAAGCAAAAGGACACTATGTTTATTTTATGTTTTAATGAAAATCATAACTTAGTGTTGACGGTAGTCTGTCTTCAGGTAACAAAACAGAAATTACTCAAGGTTTTGGCATCAAACTCACTCTACCGAAGCCAGCTCAAGCTGAAGATAAACTGTACTTACAAAAATAACACAAATTCTATTTTAGATGTCTATAAATGGATCTAAAAATTTCACCCCAGACAGTTTCCCCTCCAATATACACTTCAAAGCAGTAAGCAGCATGGCTTTTTAATGGAACATTTCTGTAATTCTCGAAGCAAGGAGACTCAATGTTGAAAGGCTGTAATACTGTACCTTGATTTCTTCTATTTCGTCTGGCACTATCTTGTATGCAGATATAGTCCCACCCAACCTGAAATCAGGAGAAGAAAAATATTCTCTGAAATCAGTTGAAAATCAGTAACACAAAGCACAACATTTTAATAGTGCCAGAACTTGTTCCAACAGGAAAAGACATCCCTCCTACCAACACCCAGCCCAAAACAGTAGCAAAACCCACCTTTCCCTTTTTTATCCAAAATAAAATCTTCATGTGAATAACATAAATATTAGAAACTCGGTGTCCTTTGCTAGCCCAAAAGATAAGAATTAGCTCAACCACGCAAAGTACTGTCACCAGGCTGTTACTCTTGATATTAACAGCCATCAGTCATCACAGTCTGTGATTTTTCGTTCGTGCTCTCAGTCATATGGAGGAGTTCACATACTGAAGTTCGATGTAGTTTTTACCCAGTGTTTCAACTAAACTACTAAACAGCCTTGCACACATCTCAATGGGAATGGAAATGTCTGCATAGAATCATAGAACTCTCTGGTATGTAAAGGAACTTAAAGAGCATCTAGTTCTAACTCCTCCACCATGGGCAGGTACACCCCTCTCCCACTAGACCGGCTTGCCCAGAGCCCCATCCAAACTGGCCTTGAACACTTCCAGTGAGGTGGCATTCACAATTTCTCTGGACAACCTGTTCCAGTGCGTCAGCACTCTCCCTGTAAAGAATTTCCTCCTAACATCTAACCTAAAACTACCCTCTTCTAGCTTAAAGCCATTTTGCCTCACCCTATCACTACAAACTCTTGTCAAAACCCCTTCTCCAGATGACTGATAGGCCCCTTCAGGGTGCCCACTGTCTCCCCAAATCCTCCTCTTCTCCAGGCTGAATAGTCCCAACTCTTGCAGTCTGCCCCTGTAGGAGAGATGCTCCAGCCCTCTGATCATCTTTGTAGCATCCTCTGGATCCACTCCAACAGTTCCATGCCCTTCCTGTGCTGGGGCTCAAGAATTGCTTTAATCAGACATGCACGTACAGACCTCACAAATGACATAGCTTCTACACCTTCCATGTTTGAAAAGTCTCTGGAGTTCATGACTGGCAATGAAAAGTGGGTGATGTGCAACAGCTGGCACTGATGTGGAACTTATTTGACGTACTTGTCTATATCCTGCAACTGTCTAGGCAAACCATAGTTCACATAGTGCAGAGTTCACAAACTCAAATGCTGATTAATACTGCATTTTTCTAGAGGCGTGCAGACACACTTCTATTTCATGAAGCAGTGTCAGTGATAGTGACAATTCAGACCTAAAAATGTCACTGCACTAATGACCTAACTGCTGGCTCTGCAGAGCCATACCCATCATTTTCTGGGTCCTACAGAAATGGTCATCCTGAAAGAAACTGTTTATAGTGAAGCAGTAGACCGCTGTTCATGTGCATTTGTATTATCTCCCTGTTGGTGGAGTATTTCCTTCCAACCATTAGCATTTCTACAGAAATGTATTTATTTATATTTATTGCTCTTGAAATTATTACAAAGTTAACTTCATCTGACAAGAAAACTCATTATGATTTTCTCCCTAATTCCTGCTTTTTCATGTCTTACAGTAAGCCACTCAGAAATGAACAGTCTGAAGGCTTCAGTCAGAAGAGGAACCCTGCACAGAAGTCTCAAGCTCACTACTGCTACAAGTAGGATCAGCTACATTTTCCAAGGCAGAGATAGGATCTAGAGATTACAGCATCCAAATTTATCATTAACCAGAGGGTAGCAATTGCTCTCTTATTCCTACGTCCTGCTCCCTCTGCAACTACCATTGCTGCTAGTCATCAGTGAAGCTGAAAGTTGGGGAGAAGCAAAACTCTTTTGCACCAGCGCAAGTACAACCATGAGCTTCATTCTGCAGTAGAACTGATTTGTTTAAATGCTGTTTGCAGAGGTGTCAACAAAACAACGTAAAGCTCATGATGGAGAACTGCACAGCAAGCCATGCCAAGAAATGGCTCTGATCAGTTAATAGAATCATCATGGCTGGAAAGATCCACCAAGATCGAGTCCAATCACCACCTCAGCATCTCTCCAACCCCTAGACCACGGTCCCAAGTGCTAGATCTACTATTATCACTGCATGCGACCTGTCTTTATTGTGAAACAGAGTAATGGTCAATGGGACAGAGTCTAGTTGGAGGCCTGTTTCCAGTGCAGTCCCACAGTAGTCAGTACTGGAACCAGTACTATTTAATATACTCATCAATGATCTGGACGAGGGATTAGAGTTCACTGTCAGCAGGTTTCCTGATGACACAAAGCTGGAGGGGAGTGACTAGTTTTATAGCACAATGGCATACATAGCAATATAGCATACATCTGGAGATGCCCTTTATCATCTTTCAGAATGACCTGTGATCATTCTGAGACCTCTGTATTAACTGGCTATGGTCACTTCTACACTTAAATTATGGCACATATTGATATATTTTTCCCTTCTGTGCTTATGCATTCTGTGCTGACCCAATGCTGGGAGGAGTGGCTGACACTCCAGAGGGCTGGTCTGCCATTCAGTCGGATCTGGACAGGCTGTAAAGTTGGGCAGGGAAACACTGAATGAAATTCCACAAGGGCAGTGTAGACTCTGGCATCTGGGCAACAACAACAGCCCCAGGGACCAGGATAGGGTGGGGACTGACCTGCTGGACAGCAGCATAGGAGAAAGGGACCTGGGGGTGCTGGTGGCCAGCAGGATGACCATAAGCCAGTAATGGGCCCTTGTGGCCAAGGAGGCCAATGGCATCCTGGGAGTGGTTAGTAGATTGAAAGAGGTTCTACTCCCCCTCTACTGTACTCTGGGGAAACCACATCTGGAATATTGTGTCCAGTTCTGGGCCCCTCAGTTCCAGAAGGACACAGCACTCTTTGAGAGAGTCCAGCACAGAGCCCCAAAGATGATGAAGGGAGTGGAGCATCTCTCTGATGAGGGAAGGCTGAGGGAGCTGGGTCAAAGCAGGCTGAGGGGTGACCCCATGAATGTTGATCAATATGGGAAGGGCGGGTGTCAGGAGGAAGGAGCCAGGCTCTGCTCAGTGGCACCCAATAGTAGAACAAGAGGAAATGGGTATCAGATGGAACAAAGGAGTTTCTGCATAAATCTGAGAAGAAAGTTCTTCTCAGTGAGAGTGACAGCATTGGAAAGGGCTGCCCAGAGAGGTTGTGGAGTCTCCTTGTCTGGAGACATCTAAAACTCACATGAACTGTTCCTGTGCAACAGGATCTAGAGGATCCTGGTCTGGTGGGGGAATTGGACTGGATGATCTTTTGAGGTCTCTTCCAATCCCTAACAGACTGGGATTCTGGGACTGCTACTGGAATGAGGTCCATAAGAAAATATTTTAATTCTTTCAGATCCATTCCTGGATCTGGAATACGCAAAGATTAAGTCCATTGTCTTTCTATCCCCTTGCAGAAGCTGGGATCACAACCTCCACTGCCAGTACTTGTCCAGCAAGTGTTCCACCTGGCATCAGCCACCCTCAGTACAACTATTAAGCACTTTTCTTGGAATACAACATCAAAAAAAAAATCAAAATAATCGTCTGAATAACCTCATCTGGATTGCTTAAACCATTAATTAGTGTAACTTCCTGCAATTGCTTCTGCAACGTTTTGTGTCCAGAGTATTGTGCTCTGAATCTGCCAACTTGCAGTTCCAGCAGTAGCACATTTTACAGTAAAATGTCCACTACCACAATTCCAGTTCGGAAAGAAAAAGATCTATGAGAAGTTACGTTAAATAAACAATCGTCCTCGTATAGCTCTAGCTCACCATATCTATGGTAATGGATTTTTCAATCCTACAGTGACATCTTTAGCTCGAAAATTCAGGCTGCATAGATAAATAACACATTTGGAAGTGAAAGAGAATCAGAGACACATTAATATGCAAACCTATAAATGCCTCCAAGATGAAATGAATTTTTATGGAAGTCTATACTCTCCCATTTTAGAACATTAGATTTCACTTCATATTAGAACTCAGGAAAGAAAGCTCCAGCCCAGCAGATTGCCAGTTATATCTGCTACTATAGGGGACATAAAACAGACATTTGTGTGTAAAGTTTGCTCGTGAGTTTCACAGCAGTTTAAAGGCATCACACAAAGCCCGAGCTTCCACTGGCCACAAGTATGATGAACATTAGGAACTACAGAATTACTATATAATGTTACCTGTGAGAATAAAGGGCTTTTGACTCAGGTGCATAGCAAGAGGTCAGGGGAAAAGGGTTCCAAAATTGAAGAGGGGAGACTGAGGTTGGACAGGAGGAAACAATTCTTTCCTGTGAGGGTGCTGAGATACTGGAACAGGTTGCCCAGAGAAGCTGTGGCTGCCCCATCACTGGCAGTGTTGAAGGCCAGGCTGGATGGGGCCCTGAGTAACCTGATCTAGTGAAGGTGTCCGTGCCTGTGCAGGGGGGTTGGAACGGGATGATCTTTCAGGTCCCTTCCAGCCCTGGCCATTCTGTGATTCTACAGTGTGCTAAGTTAGCAGGATGGAAATAGGGAACAATAACACATCGATAATGTTTTAGAACAGTGCATTTTCCTGGCAATAACTTGAACAACCTTTAATATCATACACAGAATATTATGACATACAACTCACTTACTAAATGAACTTAATAGATAGAATCAGTTGTGGAACATGTTACACACTCTTCACTCAAAAAGCAAATCCCAGTTAATAACAACTTCATATACTGGATAGATCTGTGAAAGCTCTTGGTTTGGTGGTACCAAATAGCAATTATGAACCTCCCACAGTGTAAGGGACTGCACACATGAGGTACTGAGAAAAACAAAACCATTGTGTTGAGTGGTGAGAAAGAACAGCAAAATCACTGCAAACTGAGAATCGATGCATTAGCTGGTGCCTCCAAACCCTTCTACTCTGAGTACATGTCTGAATTACGTTTCAGTGTCACTGCCAGTTGCGCCCAATCTGGCAGTCTGCTTGTTGGTTTACAAATCCTGGAGCTGATGACAGTGTATTGAGAGGCAATTACACAAAGGCAAGGGACTAGGTAGCATGAGATGGCAACTGCCATGGGCTTTGCACACAGGAACATAACACAGCAGTGCACACAACAGAAATGCAAGAATGAGTTCCCCAGGAAGACAAGTTTTGTGCAGGTTCTCTCTACATCTTTCATACATTTTCATTTTGTTACAGGCTCCAGCACATTTTTCTCTAGTTGCACCACACAACATCCGGTGTCCTACAACATCCAAATGGCTTTTTCTCACAGAACAAACACACAAACAAGAGCCAAGCTAACTATGCAGCCAGCCATCTCCTGAGCACTGAAAAGAGGCACAAATTTCATCTACAGAGACCTAACCCATAAATTCTTTCTCTCCCGAACTGTAGTCCTGCATCCACATTACTCAATAGGCAAATGGTTTGAAATATTACAGAATCACTGAATTATTGAGGCTGATAAAAGCCCTCTGAGCTCATTCAGCCCAGCCCATGACCTAACATCATCACAATCACCTAGACCAGGGCACTAAGGGCCACAGCCAGGGTGTCCTTCAACACCTCCAGGGATGGGAACTCCACTACTGCCCTGAGCAATCCATTCCAGTGTCTGATCACCCTTTCCATGAGAAAGGGCTTCCTAAAATTCAATCCTCCCCTGGCAGCTTCAGGCCCTGCCTTCTCATCCTGTTGCTAGTCAGCTTTACATTTTCACATGTTTGTGAATAACAACCTCGTCCATGTCCCACAAGTTATATTCAAAAGTTGATCAACATTTGTATTTGAATTTCAACAGGCCCAGTCAGGTCTGCATCATTTCATGGTTGCCATACAGACAGACACCCAGGTGCTCTATACCCTTTGTGGAGAAATTAAATGACTCCCAGATGTAGAAATTTGATCTGAGATGGCTAAAACAAAGGACCACACCTTATACAGGGCTAAACTGATGAAGGTCTTTAAGGAGAGAATCAGTAAGGACAGGACGGTCATTCCACACAAGCAATCAGGAAATAACAAATCTCATGTAAGTGTCTGCACAGGACTTCGTGAAAGAATAGAAATGAAACTTGGTGTCTTTTTTAGGGAAGGTATTTTAGGAACAAAGTGCATCTCAGGTTGACACAAAATGCACAGACTGAGCAGGAAGCT
This sequence comes from Upupa epops, assembly GCA_013397515.1. NCBI lineage: Eukaryota > Metazoa > Chordata > Aves > Bucerotiformes > Upupidae > Upupa > Upupa epops. The sequence goes on from VZRI01000219.1 coordinate 887,727, forward strand.
CACAAAGAAGATTCAAGAGAATGTGGAAGTGAGATCTCTATAGCAACCAGAGAAATCAGCAGAATACAGGAAATAGAATCACAGAATTATTGAGGCTGGAAAAGACCTCTGAGATCATCAAGCCCAGCCCTGACATCACCACAATCAGCTAGACCAGGGCACTAAGTGCCATGTCCAGTCTGTCCTTAAACATCTCCAGGGATGGGGACTCCACCATTGCCCTGGGCAGTCCAGTCCAGGGTCTGAACACCCTTTCCATGAGGAAGAGCTTCCTAACATCCAACCCAACTCTCCTCTGGTGCAGCTTCAAGCCCTGCCCTCTCATCCTGTCACTAGTTGCCTGGGAGAAGTGAGGCTGATACAGTTGTATTGGAACAGATGGAGGCTCTACTATTTCACAAATTAAAGCAGAGTATCATTGGAGAGGGAAAAATTGAACTTCATCCAAGTAAAGGAAAGTTAAATACTGGGAAGACTGTGCTCAAATGGAGACAAGAATCACTGAACCTGAGTTCACTGACAAAACTTAAAGGGAAATAAATAATGACTCTTACTTATCGATTACTTTAATCACTTACCTTGTTGTACGTTTCAATACTGCCAATCACACCACACATTTCTCATTTTCAACACATTAACATTATCACTGCCTTATTTTTCATATAGTTGCAAGTTAGACTTCTCACTGGGTTTCACTTACACCCTCCACATAGACCTGTGCTTGTGGACTTGTTGGATTGTTGCTGCTTTGCTGCCTCACATGAAGACACTCACTCATACACTGGGACTGCATCTGTACTGGTCAGCTTTTATCATTTGAATTCTGAGCAAAGATGAACTGTCTTTTATAGACAGTTTCACATTCAGGGGCTGCCATAACAAGCTGAGGTATCGATTCATCCGTTAACTTAATAAATGAGTAATCCTGAATGCAGTGAAGTCAGTTTTCTAAAAATAGCTTGTAGCCAGCTTGGCTGCTGTCATCTGCTGAACTTCTCCAGCGCCACTTTAATTAGCATTAATCTTTCTTCAGATAGATCACTGTCTGAGTGATATCGGGTTGTCACAAGAGCTCCCAGTGAGAAACTCTTGCTTTCATTTAAAGATGAAGCAAAGTCGAAATCCTCTGCTCATCTTTTCATTTCTCAGATCCATCTCATAATTATCTTTGCTGTCTACCATCAGGATATTTTACCTGTTGACTGGTTTATAAACCAAGCAGAATATTCAAGTGTGACTGCCCCTGTGAGCAGACCAAACACCTGGGAATTGAACTGGCTATTTCTGTTTCTAAGGGCATGTGAATTTTATCATGAGCTATAAAATGAGCTCCTGGAACATGTCCAGAGGAGAGAAACCCGAATGATCAGAGGGCTGGAGCACCTCTCCTGTGAGAACAGGCTGATCAAGATGGGGTTGTTCAGCCTGGAGAAGAGGAGGCTCCCAGGTGACCTTCCAGCAGCTTTCCAGTCACTGAAGGGGGCAACAAGAAAGCTGGGGGAAGGCTTTTGACACAGATGGTAGAGAGAGGACAAGGGGAAAGGGCTCCAGACTTGAAGAGGGGAGACTGAGGTTGGACATGAGGAAACAATTCCGTCCTGTGAGGGTGCTGAGATGCTGGAACAGGTCGCCCAAGGCAGCTGTGGCTGCCCCATTGCTGGCAGTGTTGAAGGCCAGGTTGGATGGGGCCCTGAGTAACCTGATCTAGTGAAGGTGTCCCTGCCTGTGCAGCGAGTTTGGAATTGGATGATCTTTACGGTCCCTTCCAGCCCTGGCCATTCTGTGATTCTATGCTGAGTACCTGTTACAATATCAAACTGACACACACACACCATTTTTAGCCTACTAAGCCAGGAAAACTTCATGCTGATCAGCGAGACAGCAGCAAGTCACCTTGCCCTGGATGCCCACACACAGCCAACCCTTCACAGGGCATCCCAGGGAAAGAGACAGCAGAACTGCAGTTCAAAGTAGCTTTGTTCCCCACTACCTGCACGAGCATACATTAAGAGCAGACACAGAGCTACTTTACTTGATACTAGTTTCCACTGACATATGAGAAACTGTGAGAGCACCCTGAAGGGAGGTAGTAAGGAGACAGGCTATTCTGGGCTCCCATCCTACACAACAGAACCCTGGCAGCTAGAGTGAGCTGGGCTGCAGCTCCTGTCACTGGCTGCCTGCCAACGCGAATGGTGCAGAACAGCTTGCAAAGTGCTTCACGGCCATAGTTTTACTTACTCTAAGGTGCAGAATTGCGTGATGGAGGCCCAGCCCACACTTTTTGTTTTATTTCTAGTTTGCCTTTTTTGTTATTTTTTGAAATGGATTTATACAATCGTAGAATGATTAGGGATCGGAAGGGACCTTGAAAGATCATCTAGTCCAATCTCCCTGCCACAGCAGGATCACCTAGACCAAGTTGCACAGGAACATTTTAAATGTCTCCAGAGAAGGTGACTCCACAACCCCCCCTGGGCAGCCTCTTCTAATGCTCTGATACCCTCACTCTGAAGAAGTTCCTTCTGATATTGATATGGAACCTCTTCTGTTCCAGCTTGCACTCACTGTCCCTTGTTCTGTCACCAAGTAACCTTGAGAAGAGCCTGGCTCCATCCTCATGACACCCACCCCTCACATATTTATAGATACGAATGAGGCCACCCCTCAGCCTCCTCTACTCTAAGCTAAAGAGACCCAGCTCCCTCAGCCTTTCATCATCACGATTCTATTACTAGATCCTTGAAAACTTCCTTACACCCCCAGTCTTATGCCAACTTCACTACGGTCAGCTCAGAAACCCTCACAGAAATGGAACAACTGCAGAAATGGCCTCTGTCAGCTCTAGATTCATATATTCTTAGAAGGATTCAGGTTGTAAGAGACCTTAAAGATCATCCAGTTCCAAACACCTTGCCCTGAGCAGGGACATCCCCACTAGACTGAGGTGCTCAAGGCCCCATCCAAACTGGCCTTGAACACTTCCAGGGAGGGGGCAGCCACAACCTCCCTGGGCAACCTGCTCCAGTGTCTCAGCACCCTCATGGTGAAGAACTCTCTCCTGACTTCCAGTCTAAACAGTATCACAGTAATGATGAGGCTGGAAAAGACCTTAAAGATCATCCAGTCCAACCTAAAACCAATCAAGTAACCTAACATCTGACATCTAGACCATGCCACTCAGCACTTCATCCAGTCTAACCTTGAACACCACCAGAGATGGTGACCCAACCACCTCTGTGGGCAGCCCGTTTCAAAACCAGATCACTCTTTCCATGAAAAACCTTTTCCTAATGTCAAGTCTAAACCTCCTCTGATGGAGCTTAAGACTGTGACCCCTTGTCCTGTCTCCAGTGTCCAGGGAGAAAAGATTGCCCCCCGTCTGACTACAACCACCTTTTAGATAGTTATAGACAGTTATAGACAGTGATAAGGTCACCTCTGCCAGCTGGAAACCATTCTCCCTGCTCCTACCCCTCCAAGCCTTTGGAAACAGCCCCTCCCCAGCTTTCCTGTAGCCCCCTTCAGGGACTGGAAGGCTGCTCTAAGATATCCCTGGAGTCTCCTCCAGCCTGAACAGCCCCAACTCTCTCAGCCTGTCCTATAGGAGAGGTGCTCCAGCCCTCCAGTCATCCCCTGTTCCAACAGTTCAATCTCCTTCCTGTGTTGGGGGCTCCAGAACTGGACACAATACTCCAGATGGGGTCTCACAAGATACAATACAAGATTCTCCCCTGCCTCACCACGTCCCAAAGATTTCCTGCCCACATAAAAAGTGAAGAAGAGTGAGTGGGGGGGTGGTGGTGAAAATAAAATCAACCCTTCCCTGATGCAGCTTCAACGTCTGCCCTCTCATCCTGGCCTGGGAGAAGAGCCCAACCCCCACCTCACTACAACCTCCTTTCAGGGAGTTGTAGAGAGGGTTAAGGTCCCCCACAAGTCTCTTCCAGGCTAAACACCTCCAGCTCCCTCAGCCTCTTCTCATCCCCAGTCCCACTCCCAGCCTTGTTCCTCCTCTGGACCCACTCCAGCCCCTCAATCTCTCTTTCTTGAAGTGAGAGGGTCAGAACTGCATGCAAAACACACCCCAAATATTTCATGGTTTCAACAGCCTTGTCCTACTACATGATAATAATAGAGATGCTGTGTCTGAAACGGGATGAGAACAAAATACTGGAGAGACTGACTGTGCTCTCAGAATTTTCATTACACTTTTAGAATTTTGTTTCTAATTAGAACTTAAAGTCTTCTCAAACAGCAGCAGACTCTGAACACAGTCCTGCCACGTGCCTCAACACAAAAAGCCCACTTGTGTGAGTGATGCAGCGTAGAGGAACAACTGTACTATGCTTCATGTGATTGGTAATTTAGCTATGGAAATCATACATTAAATCAAAGAGACATAAACGTCAGCTAGATTTAAGTAAAAACGTGTTCAGTGACTCTGAAAGTTCCCACCGGGGCATCAGATGCTTGACCAGCCAGCTCATTAAACAACATGAGCAGCACTTTAAATTTCCTGAGAGAAAAAATATGCAGAAGCAGAAAACTAGTCACAAAACCAGGCAAGTTTTCACCATTTAACCACAGAAATAGGTATTTAACATCCATGGTGGGCTTCAGCTACAGAATCACAGAGTCATTGAGGCGGGAAAAGACATCCAAGATCATCAAGTCTAGCCTATGACCTGACATCACCACACTGAGGTAGACCAGGGCACTAAGGTGGCAGAGTGAGGAGCTTAAAACACTGCATGAAGACAAGCATTGACAGTAAGGGCCAAGATGGTAAGAAATGGTGATCTTGGTCCTGTAGGAAATGCTATGGTAGGGCAAAGCACATAATTACCTGGGAGAGACAGAGAACATTTGTGGGTATATCGTAGAATCATTAGGGATCGGAAGGGACCTCGAAAGATCATCTAGTCCAATCCCCCTGCCACAGTAGGACCACCTAGACAGAGTCGCACAGGAACACATCCAAGTTGGTCTTGAACATCTCCAGAGAAGGAGACTCCATAACCCTCCTGGGCAGCCTGTTCCAATGCTTCCTCACTTCCAATGTTACCCTCACTGTGAAGAAGTTCTTTCTGATATTGATATGGAACCAGCTCTGTTCCAGCTGGCACCCATTGCCCCTTGTCCTATCACTAGACGACCTTGAGAAGAGCCTGGATTAGTAGCAATTGCTGGCCACAGAATCCTCATCTACCTCAACTGAAAGCAAAATGTTTTGGGTGCCTGAGAGAGCGATCCTTCACCTACCCTGGACAGCCCTGCAGATGAAAGGATTTAGGCAATATGATAAGGATTGCCACGACCTGCACGACAATGAAAGAATGAGCTTGTGGAAATCTGCACAGGTGGATAAAGCTATTTTGGCTGACACTTTGAGCATCTGAGCTCTATTGGCTCCTACCCGAATGTAAAAAGGAGTCTGTCTGGATCAAATCTCAAGAAAAATATTTCTCCTAAAACAAGTCAGTAAATACAAGAGGGCTAATTTTCTTGTCAATTGACACTGGTTTGTGGTTTTTTTCCAAAATGTCCTAGACTTCTGCAATTCGTAATTTATGGAGGAGACTCAGAGACAAGCAGCATCCAGAGGGGTGACCATACTGGTTCACATAACATTTCACATTTGCAAAGCTCTGATTTCTCATTCTCTCCACCATGTTCTAGTGAGACATGAAGGGTTTAAATACAACCCAGTACAGAACTAATGGCAGTCTGTATGCCCAGACTCCAAATGCAGAGGCAGACTTTGCTATAGTTATTCTCTTTGCTCAATACATTGGTGTATTTCCATATACCGACAAATTGTGTGGCTGAATTCGCAAAATGGGTAGGATAGGAAGGAACTTTATAGATCATCTAGGTCCAACCCCTTCTGTACAGGCAGGGGCAACTTCACTAGATCAGGTTACTCAGGGCCCCAGCCAACCTGGCCTTCAACACTGCCAGCGATGGGGCAGCCACAGCTGCCTTGGGCGACCTGTTCCAACATCTCAGCACTCTCACAGGAAAGAGTTGTTTCCTCATGTCCAATCTCAGTCTCCCTTCTTCAAGTCTGGAACACTTTCCCCTTGTCCTCTCGCTATCACCTGTGTCAAAGCCCTACCACAGCTTTCTTGCAGCCCCCTTCAGATACGGGAAAGCTGCTGGAAGGTCACCTGGGAGCCTCCTCTTCTCCAGGCTGAACTACCCCAACTCGTCCAGCCTGTCTTTGTAGAGAAGGTGCTCCAGCCCTCTGATCATTTGAGTTGCTCTCTTCTGGACACCTTCCAGGAGCTCTGTTTTCTTATGTGGGGACTCCAGAACTGGACACAGTACTCCAGGTGCAGAACAAAGTGGGAGAATGACCTCCCTTGACTGACTGTCATTGCTTCTTTTGCTGCAGCCCAGGACACGGTTGACTTGCTTGGCTGCAAACACACACTGAGGGCTCCCGTTACTTTCTGGTCCAGCCCCATCACCAAGTCCTTTGCCTCAAGGCTGTCCTCAATCCATTCTCCTCCCAATCTAAGCTGGGTTTGAAATAGTGACCTGACTCAGTTGTTTTTTTGAGGGGATGCTGTATGTTGGAGAAAGTGAAAGGTAAATAACTCATCTCAAATTCTGTTCAGTCACAGAAGGGAGTCACATGAACAGAACAAGCCCATGTTTGATCCATCCTGCTTCATACCTGGGACCAGCCTTTTATAGACAAATGGCATTGCTGACAGTGCTGAAAGTGAGATTTTACCGCAAGTCTCCACTCCAAATGATTCACACCATTTTGGCCACATCATCCACACTTTACTGCTGCTTGTAAAATGCTTTTGTAAGGTTGACGCTGAAGTTACTGAAAACCATGTCTTTCTTTTTCCTATATTATTTGCTGCAGAGGGTTTTCAGCCATCTTCTTTGCCTGTAGTTGTCATTCCCTTTTTTCTTTGCATAATATAAATTTCAACAAAATGTTTCTAGGTTTAAAAAGTATTGATGTGTTGTCTCTGCTATTCATGGCTCAATTCCTTCTGACCTGACTTTCAGTATTCAGAAACATTGTAGTCAGGGGATGTGTGGATCTCAGACAAGTTAAAAGGTCTTTGAATAAATACGGATTTGCACACTCTGTTTCATTCAGCTCCTAAATAAAACTACTCCTTTTAATTTCTAAACCAATTGTAGAGATGATCTATTGGCAAAACATAACTTAACCTCTCCCTACTAGCAGGTTTACTCTGCCTTGTAAGTCATTATGAGCTTTTCACTACCAGCTTTGTTGCTCTGCAATCTATTTTGTACGATGCTCTCTTAAAAATAATCGAAGAATCCTCTTGGATTCCATTTTGCCAAAGCCCTTCTCTTCGTTATTACCACTTCCCCTAGAAGTATGTTGTATAGGAAGAAGAGGAACCCAACTCGCACTGACTGAAGATGCATTTTTTTGTTACAATGAATGTTTTTGTTATATATGACTGCACAAAGCTCCTGAGCTCACATACACAGCAGTTACTATCATCATCCTTTGGGTGTCCAGTAACCATCACACCCCTGATAACTTTACCACACCTCAGCCAACCTCAAGCTGAAGAACACAGATGAGGAAGAGATTTGATTTGTTTCTCAGTCCCTGCCCCAGTTCATGTGAGGAGGGGTGAAAATAGGTATCACAGGATCACAGAATTCTTGAGGCTGGAAAAGACTTCTAAGAACATCCAGCCCAGCCCATAAGCTAACATCACTATATTGGCCAGAGCAGGGCACTAAGAGCCACAGCCAGTCTGTCCTTCCACACCTTCAGGGATGGGGACTCCACCACTGGCCTGGGCAGTCCATTTCAGTGTTCGAGCACCCTTTCTGTGAGGAAGGGCTTTCTAACATCCAACCTAACCCTCCCCTGGTAGCTTCAGGCCCGGCTCTCTCATCCTGTCATTAGCTGCCTGGGAGAAGAGCCACCTGTCTTGGAGTTTACATTTACATAAAATTAGGAACTTCCCGAAGTGCTATCGTGTGTATTCCACACTAGTGAGCCCCGCTCGCTGTGCCTCGATAAAAATAGCTGCAGTAACAGAAGGCCATCTCTTCTAAAGCAGAAATTTAATCTAGAGGCCCCTGCCACATAATAATGCATCGGAAAGAGCTCCACATGGGTTTTAAAAAAAGATTTCAAAGCGGTAAAGTCCTCCCGTTTGCCACCTGTGCTGGTCTCCCACTTTGCTCCCTAAAGATCACTTCTATGTGGAGACAAGCCTGAGAAATGCCATACCTGCAATCGCACTGGCACTCACCACACACAGCTCAGAGGTGCGAACTGCAATCATACAATCACCCTGGTTTTGCTTGCCCTGTACCTGTAGAACCCCCTTATATTCACTCGAAGGCTAAATACCCGACTATAAAGACAGAAATGACCGACGTGACCAATGCTAAAGCTGGAACACTTCACACAGCGCCTCCTGAGACAAGAGAAGGCAAGCAAGCAAAAAGGAAATCAAAGATGGTTATGTGAACTCTGTGTACAAACGGGTACTGAGGGCATCGCATATATGCGTGACCCTCATGCATGGATATCCAAAAACATAGCAGGTTGTGTGAAGAAACACCCAGGCTTCACGATTAAATCAATGTGTCTCTTCCAACTGTAATGATTCTGTGAGAAGAAACAAGCAATGGTTATGTAACACGCTGTTTCCTTCCAGATCCCAGCACAAAATGCCCTCACCCTTTGGAGAGTAACAGTTACAACTACAAATGCTGGTTACAAGAGCCAAGAAGCAATTCCAGTCTGTACTGAAATAAGTTTCAGTAGTACCTAAATTTAGGAGCTGAGCTGAACTGCAGCACTGCATTAAGAGAGATCTTTTAGAGAACTCATAGAGAAACCACTGCAGATAGCAACCATGAGAATGCATTTTCAGACCTCAATCGAGCTCCGTTGAAACAGAAAGATCATACTATGCTGACAATGTGACAATTGCTTTCCGAGGTTTTGCTCTCTTTAGGATTTTTCATTTGTGACCAAAGAGCTTACAGGGAGATGGGCAGCACCAGGCCAAGCAATGAACGACTGACAGGCACATTCTGAGAAGAGCTCGGTGTGTACCCATCAAAGCCAACAGAATTAAACTAAAAGAACTCTCTACTATTTCAAGCCTAAAAGGTGGCTCTAGAAAGCTGACAGAACAAAGGCCAATGAAGAGAAAACTGCACATTTTGTACCTTCTATGATGCACCCTTTCACCCCCCTTTCACCCCCCAGCAGAATACCACGTGTGGATTTTACTAGGCTATTTTAACAGAAACTGTTGTCAGCTGTATTTGCATCTACAACATGTCAGGATCAACACTGGAGCCATCTCTCCACAACAGGAGTCACCACTTCAGCATCTGTTTCCTGCAGCCCTATCATCTGACTTCAGGTGCTCCCTGATGCATAACACTACCTTAGGTAAGTGCCAAGACAGGTTTCACAACTGCAGTACCTCCACTGCTGAAGCTGAGAATGCACTTCTCGAAACGCAGTGGTGCTCTTCAAAGCCCAGAAAGAACTTTACCAGTTTACTTCATAAATCAGACAATAATGACGGTAAATGGCTTTTAAAAAGACTTCTTAGGCTCTGAAGCTTAGATTACAGATACTGTAACAGGAAGAACAGATTTTCATCTTAATTAAGGAAAAGTAAACATTCAGTAGAAATATCCTTTCCCATTTTTTTCAACCTTTGCCGGCCTGTTCTAGAATCACTTATTCAAAATGATTTGTAATGAATAAATGTGGCTGAAGCCTTTAAAAACTGAAAGAAAAAGCTGAGTAACCAATATCTACAGATGTTAATTCCAAGGTCATCTTTGTGTCACATCGATTGTTTCATTCACGGCTCTGCTGATCTTTACTCCAGTGTGGCCAGTTCTTTACAGCGGAGCACAGTGACTCTGATTCTGTCACATACGCTATGAACATAAACCCTGTAGGTGGATTTATAAATCTTATAAATTTCTTTGAGAGAAAGAACCTGAAATAAAGCATTGATTTGCAAAATTAACTGTGCATGGGAAGAAAAACATAAAGAAACCAAGTAATACACAGATACTGATAAAATAACATGATCTCTCAAGCATTAATTATCCTCTGAAAAAGAAGGCGGAGGTGTATTGTTGGCTGGAAGGTACTTATTTTTCCTTCCAAAAACTGTTGGTTTAAAAACTTTTACCTACACATGCACACACAGAGTGTAAATTAAGGGCTAACTGGTGACTTTCACAGGCTACCTTAACAGAACAGTCGAAAACTGAATAAATGGTCACACTGATGTAGGCTAAAGCTCCTGTACACATCAAAGCTGTCTTCCTTTATTCACGGTCTGTACCTTGCCCATAGGGAACTGCCAAGAGGTCTATTAACAGGCAAACACCATGCAACTGAGAGGCAGTCTTTGCTAGAGATGGAGAAACACAAGCAAAGCATCAAATGTTTCCCACCTCTGTGGTCTTGGCTGCAATTGCCCTGCTCCAAAATAGTTTCCAACTGTGAACTTTGAGATTCTCTCCCTAGTGCTCACTGTAGTAACAAAGCACCTGCATCCCAATAAAAAACGCCTGCAACTCACTACCTTCAGCTTCCAGAGCTGGACACTGCTTCATGCAACAGCATAGCTTTGCCGGCCCTTCTGTTCCTTCCCCACCTCAATTTCATCATCAGAAATGCACTGAGACAGGAACACAAACACAGTATAAGGGTTTTCTAGTCACTCAGGGTTTTTCCTCATAATCTTTCCCCCTTCTAAAACTAGCTGAGTAAGCTGTTGTAAGATAGCAGTACTTCAGGACCCTTGCATGTTACTGGAGATTGTGTCCTACCTGCTAATTCAGTCCATGGCACAGTTTCACACCAAGTTAATATTAAGCCAGTAAAAACCACTAGCAGCCTTCCAACTGAGTTAAAACAATAATCCTACTTCGGAACAATTGCTAGTGACAGATACTTGAATGATGCACTGTAATGCAGGCTTGCCGCTTGTTTTGTAGTGTCTCTATTATTTATTACCTCTTCTAGTAGAATTCTCAGAGCTTTTATTAACACTGAACTATTAAACGCAGGAGATGAAGAAAAAGCCAAAGCTTGGGTTCATCTATCTGTTATTTTCAGAGCTATACAGCATCCCACATCAGATCACAGCCAACTCTGCACCACAGTGGCACAGAGCCACGACTAATAAACCACGCTGAGGGGGAAAGCGTGTTGGCTCATACTCAGACTGTGCTACAGACATCTACATTACAACCAGACAGCTCCGAGCACAGAAAACTTGCTTGTCCTCATTTGTCAAAAAGCTATTAACGGGCTGAAGTGTAATTTATATCAACTATATAATTTAAATATAAAATGTATAAAATATGCTGCATGTTCTAACAGCGTAATTAGAAACTGTGTGCTAAATGTTTCACAGGAATGATTTAGATGAACAGTTGTTAGTAGCAAATATGACTCATTTATATCAGTTTGAGATCTTTCCTATAAAACTTGGTTAGGAGCTCCATGGTAATTTCCCAGTGAAGTTTTTCATCAAAACATGTAATTTCATTAAAATAGCTGTGCCTCATCAAATTTGATCAAATGTTTTATGAACACTGTGACATGAAATTAAATATCACGGGTTTTGGTTTGCCAATTTAATTTCTTGCTCAACATTTCACACAGTTTTACTGACCAAATAAAAACCACGTACTTAGCCTGCTTCCCTCTCCCTCACAGACTTAGGATTTGCCTGCAATTGCTCCATATTTTTAGCCCCACTCAATCGCAGCAGCATATTAAATCTAACATTTGAGCTACCCATTCGATATTTCACCCTTAGTCACAACCAGCACTGAGCACATTCACACACAAACCCCTCAATGTTATATGAGTAGCAGCCATAGAATAACATTTTCACTTTTCAATGGCAGACCTGTCCTTCAACAAACTAACCAACAGTACCTATCAGGGAAAGTTTTGTTTTCTCCTACGTGCGAACATGAACCATGGCTGGGAAACCAGAGCATCTGGCAAGGCTCCTATTGTCAGATTGTGGTGAGAGTCAGTCACTTTTAGCCATTTACAGGAGACAAGTCTCTCCCTCCTATCCAGAACAAACACATTCACTCTTCATCTTCCTCCAGTCAGGCCTGAGGTACATACAGCACAATCTTCTCCTCCAGGAATAGATTTTAACTCCTGTATCCTGTTGCTGCAGCAGGTGGCTTATTTTCTGCATTACACTGTTACCAGAGCTCCCTTAAACAAAGGGGATACTCCTTTGATTCTGGGCGGGTGGCACTGCTAGGTGTTTGTTTTATTCTCTTTTACCAGCTACTTCTTGTGCTTTATTAATAGAACTTACTGGGTTTTTTTCTTTGTTATAAATTTTGTCCTGGGGTATTTTGGTCTTTTTTGAAGACCCTGAGAAACCAAAACCGGAACAGTATTTTTAGTACCACTGGGGATGGTGACTCAATCACTTCTCTGGAGATTCTGTTCCAATGTTTGATAACCTTTCTGTACATTATTTTCTTCCCAATATCCAGTCTAAGCCTCCCCTGACACAACTTGAGACCGCTTCTTCTTGTCCTTAGGAGAACCTACTACTTGAAAGAACAGATCGACCCCCATTTCACTACTACGTCCTTTCAGGCAGTTGTAGACAGCTATACAGTCTCCGCTTAGCATCCTATGTTCCAGGCTAAACAACCCCAGTTCCCTCAGCTGCTCTTCACAGGACCCTTAACCAACTTTACTGCCCTTTCCTGGACACGTTCCAGCACCTCAAAGTCTTGTAGTGAAGAGCACAAAACCAAACACAGATGGTGAGCTCTGTTAAAGTTACTCAGCTGGTGTCCAGCACAAGCTGGTGTCTTGTGCGGAGGAACAGAAGCTGCACTGAGAACTTCATCTGCCCAAGCACTCTCAATGAGGCTCTGTATACATACACCACTGAGCGTGGGGTGTGGGTACCCCTCTCAGGAAGGGGAACACTGAGGAAGAGACAGGCAAAAAGAAAATATGTGAAAAATAAAGATCCATCTGATACGTAAAGGAACTCTCATTTAACTAACGTGACTGCTCCCATTAGCCTGTTTTTCTACAGAAAGCAGGATTTGAACAAACATCTCATGTTAAGTGAAAGAGTAGTGATCCAGTGATACATAGATCAATGGGGTTGGAAGAGACCAGCAGAGGTCATAGAGCCCAAACTCTCTATTCAGGCAGGATCATAGAACCTAAGACAGGTCACACACGAACCCACCCACATGGGTCTGGAAAGTCTCCAGAGAAGGAGACTCCACAGCCTCCCTAGACACTCTGTTCCAGTGCTCTGTCATCCTTAGAGTAAAGTAGGTTTTCTCATGTTGATGTAGAACTTCCTGGGCTCCAGCTTACACCTAGTGCCCCTTGTCCTATCACAGGGCACAAGTGAAAAGAGATTGTCTTTTTCTTCTTGACACCCAGCCCTCACGGATTTATAGACAGTGATGAAATCCCCTCCAAGTGGAAAAGTCCGGGATCACTCAATGTCTCCTCATAAGACAGGTGCTCAGTCCCCTAGTCACTCTCATGGACTTCCGCTGAACTCTGTCAATCAAGTCATTATGTCTCTTGAACTGGTGAGCCCGGAACTGGATGTAATACTCCAGATGTGGCCTCACACTAGGGCAGAGTAGAGAAGGAGAAGAAACTCGCTTGCTCTGCTGGACACCCTCTTCTTGATCCATCCCAGGATTCCACTGGCCTTCTGGGCCACAGGAGCACAGTGCTGTTCCATGAAGAGCTTGTTGTCCACAAGAACTCCAAGATCCATTCCCATGGAAGTGCTCTCATAGATCATCCCTCAACCTGTGCTGATGCNCATGGAAGTGCTCTCGTAGATCATCCCTCAACCTGTGCTGATGCTTCTCATTACTCCTTCCCAGGTGAAGAACTCTGTACTTATTCTCATTGAACCTCATTCAATTCCTCTTAGCCCAACTCTGAAGTCTGTCCAAGGCTTCCGGAATGGCTGCACAGCCATTGGGTGAATTGGCCAGACCTCCCAGCTTAGTGTCAGCAGGAAACTTGCTGAGGAGATACTCTGTTACATCATCAAGGTCATTAATAAAGATACTGAACAAAGCTGGACCCAGCACAGATCCCCAGGGAACATCGCTGGTTGCAGGGCTCTAACTAGATTCTGTACCATTGACCACCACTCTCTGGACTCTATTATATAGCCAGTTCTTAATCCAAGTCACAGCCTGTTTTTCTATTAAGACCTTGGCAAAAACAGATGTCCTAGGAAACCCAAGTGATGATAATCTTCAGCTAATATACCACTGGAATGAATTTTAAGAGAGTTTGTTGCATTTAGGGCAACAAAACCCAGCACCATTGTGAAGTACTGCTTGCTGTGCCCAAGACTGCTCTATCCCTTCTTGATACACCAATGCATTGTGCTATCCAGACGTCCCCACACTGGTGAGCTAGTGAAAAGCCTGTACCACTGCGGCCACAGTGAGACCAAAATGAAAAGCTATGACAAAACTTCCTTGAGAAGGCAGCTTTGGGCTGCTATCAGCATTTTAAAAATAGTTCATGTGTATCTACCCATGCTGCAGCCACTGCACTAGTCACGTAACCTTCATCCCCTCGCTTGCACAATAAAAATAATAGTATTGAACCAAGATGATAAAAACTACTGACTGGAAGAAAAGGTTTCGATCCAAAGAAAATGTTATCTTGTATTAGAGCTCTTGAGTATAGAGGGCATTCACAAGCTCCAACAAAACCCCACTCAAAAGCTTTTGCTTAGCAAAAACAATGATTTATCTAAAGAGATTAAAAGGTTTCAGAGTGTAAGGGCTGCAGCCCTGGTTGGGATCTGCAGTATGTGCAGGTCAAGGTATGACCACAACTCCTGAAAGAAGAAAAAAAACCCTAATGAACTCGGAATTCCTAAATGCTGCTATTTCCAGGATTTGCAAGCAAAACCATGAGCTGATATTGTCTTTTCCTACTGTGTCTACAAACACTGCTGGGTATCTTAGTTTCACATAACTATCTGTAAGATGTTTTGCTCTACCATGCATACAGAAGCAGGAACACTTCTATGGCCTGAAGCTGCCAGGGGAGGGTTAGGCTGGATGTTACAAAGCCCTTCCTCGTGTAGAAAGGGTGATCAGAGCCTGCAATGGACTACCCAGAGAGGTGTTGGAGTCCCCACCCCTGGAGTTGTTTAAGAAAAGACTGGATATGGCCCGGCGGGCCCTGGTCTTGTCAATGTGGTCATGTTAGGTCATCAGTTGGGCTGGATGAGCTCAGAGGGCTTTTCCAGCCTCTGTGATTCTCATGTCTGGAGACACTAATTTCTTAAAACACACTTCACAAAATTCTTTCACAGTATAAAATAGACTTATCTCTATAAATGTAAACTATTAGAATTGAAAGCCTTCTGAACTCTCCACAACATTACTAGTTCATCTGTTACTACTGCCTAGAGAAGCACTGGCAGGTAATGAAGTACATACACATCTACTTGAACCTTTAATTCCCACTTAGCTTTTGGTCACAAATTTATTCCTCCAGGATGTAGTCTGGAAGTTGCTGGCCGTTGAACAAAACAAAATTTATTGTTAAAAATATTAATCAATCTGATATTAACCAATCTGTCCAGTGTGTTGCCTCATCTGTCAAACGTAAAACCACTTTGAACAGCCTTCTGCCTAAGGCTTGTGGCAGCACTCATTCTTAAGCCAGGAAGAGGTTAAAACAAAATTAATAGAAGTATTAAATGCATTTCTTTGCAATTCCCTTGCAAATTCATGTTTTCAGAAGGATTTACTGCTGAAAGATCCCTTGGGTAAAGATGTACTTCTATTCAATGTAAATCTACTACCTGAATTTTTTTCTAATCTGTGAAAAACAATGAATAATTGCCTCTGACTTTTTTTAAACCTATTTGTCCTGTGTACCTCCACTACAGGCTGTTTCATTGTTAAATTGAAAAGTTCTAGTCTGTTTAATTTTTTGATATATGGAAGCTGTCCCAAATCTCTGCATAATCGTGTGATTGTTGAGACTGCACCTGGAGTACTGGGTCCAGTACTGGGCACCTCAGTAAAAGGAGGACATTGAGGTGCTGAAGCAGAGCCAGTGAAGAGCAACGAGTCTGGGGAAGAGGTCTGGAAAACAGGCCCTATGAGGAGCAGCTGAGGGAACTGGGGTTATGTAGTCTAGAGAAGACGAGGCTGAGAAGGAACCTCATTGCTCTGTACAGCTAACTCAAAGAAGGTTGTAGTGAGGCTGGTGCTGGTCTCTTTTCCCAAATTATTCATGACAGGATGAGGGAAAATGGCCTCAAGTTGCATCAGAGGAGGTTTAGTTTGGATGTTAGGAAGAAGTCCTTTCCTGAGAGAGTGACTGGGCACTGGAACAGGCTGCCCAGAGAGGGGGTGAAGTCACTATCCCTGGAGGGGTTTAAAAGGTGAGTAGCTACAGCACTTGAGGCCATGGTCTATGGGTTAGGGAGATGCTGGGATGAGAGCTGGACTTGATGATCCTGGAGGTCCTTTCCAGCCATGATGAGTTAATGATCTGTAACACAGCCCTTTTGCATAGCAGTACATCGCAGGTTTATACAGTCATATCAGTAGCTCTTCTGTTTGTTCTGATTTTTTTATTAAGTCCTTATATGTTATTGTCTCTTCTAAGAATAAACACTCAGTACACTGCTGAGCATTAAGAGGATCTCCTCAAAGAGCCACCCACTGACGCAGGTTAATCTAAGAGCAGCACTTGACAATCTCTTTCCTACAGACATGGAAGATTTTTCATTTGAAATATCTGGACACTTTGAGAAAACATCCTCTTTACTGTGAGAAAACATCCTCTTTAAACACCCAGAAACTAACTGTATAGTAAGAGAAACAAAGACTACAGACAGGAAGAACAAGGTCAGGTGAAGAGATTCAGGTGAAGCCTGGGGAGCAGCAAGGTAGAAGAGGCTGTTTGAGGTTTTGAGAGTCACAGATCTTCAGAGTGCCAAAGGCTGATGAAAATGGCAAATGCAATAAAAATGGTAAGACTATAGACCTCAGCTACAGGCTGTGGTGGAATTGGGTTGGTAAGATGACAAAAAGCAAAGCCAGAGAGATGTACAGCAAAATCCCTCAAGGAAATCTATAGCATTATACACAGAGCTTTTTTAAAGATCTTGAAGTGTGAATTCAAAAAATAAATAAATATTGACCAGGAAGCCGGGCTGTTCTACCATTAAATTCAAAAGCAAATGCACCACAGAAAAGTTCACAACCTAATTCTGAAACTAGTACTCCAGTACTAGCAGTAGTAACTAACTGAAAAGCCAGATGGAGCATCCAAACTGCAGCTGCCAGGCAAGTGAGCAACCCTTTTCCCCTAGCAATGCTCATCAGCCCTGACACAGCACTGCAGCTGCACAGCATCTGGCTCCAAAGCAACTTTTTCAGATGCCTGATTAGCTCGGAAATGTCTCAGTCGTAGGTTAGCACACGGCATTGCAAGAGCAAAAGGCAGAAAATTTCCTCTAAGAAGGTGGAAACTTTATGATGAGAGGAAGACACGTTTTGTTATCAATTGATCCACTGTGGTAGATAAAGCTGACACAGAGCTTTAAAGAGTTTACAGGAAACTGCTTTGGGTCAAGAGGTAAAAAAATATTATGCATGAAAATCATTGCATGCTTAAGAAAGACATTTCCTTACATTCTTCTTTGCCACAAACTGCTGCTAAGGCTTTCCTTCAGACAGACAACGTTGCTTCTATAGGTTTCTGAGTCATTAAGCCTAAACAGCCAAAGCAAAATGCAGGCTGTGCTAGCAGCATCTGCCACAAGCTGCCACAGGTTCTCCTATGTTGAGAAAATGATTTTCTAGAAAGGGCAAAGGCCTTCAACAAAGCCGCAAAGTTGATTTCCCTCAGACAATCATTATACCTGATAGAGAGCCCCTTAAACAGTACCTGTGCAAAACAGGCACATGAACAGTTAGGTTCCTATCCCACATGACTGGGAGTACACATTATGTGGCACGTGGAGTAGAGAACAATGGGTGATATATCTGAGGGAGTATGGCCTGAGAAGAACGCCTGGCCACTTACTGTAAGCACATTCTGATTCTCTCGAAGGCAGGGTAAGTACGAATGTTCCAAGCACATGCAAACTCAGCTTGCAGTTGAACTGGACAGCTGCTTGTCTCATTCACTCTTCTGGCCCAATCAGAAACCACCAGGATATCATCAGGACACTCCTATTTATATCTACTTTAAGAATTACTTATTAGATTAGACTCAATCTATTACTCTAGGCAGGTGTCAGATCTCTGAATGTTTGCCAATACTACTTTTTCTTTCAGTGCCAATACTTAAAATAGGCTGCCCTTCAGCTGCACCTCAGAGCTGCATCTTGGCTTAAACGCACACTGGGCTGCGACAGGGTTGCCTCCAGTGGTCCTCACAAAGATCACTCAGTGAAATTGCTTCATGCTTACAGATGAGCTGACTAACAGGAGACATTGGAGGCAAGAGAAGTGTTTTTTGTAAGCCAGGCCTATTAGGCAAAACATGTGCTAATGCAGTCAAATAACGGACAAACAACTGAACAAGAGCTCCCAGCAGAATGCTGCTACAAAGCAAGATAACAGCAGATAGGGTTGCAGAAGGAATGTTTCCTCTCCATTCTGCATCACTGAGACTGGCAGTTAAATACAAGTAGCCAGCATGTCATTCAGATACAGTAACAGGCACTGGGAAACTAGAAAGGCTGTACAAAGGGGTGAGAGAGTGAACTAGTTAGTATCACAGTACCACAGGACTTGTAACCTTCAGCGAGACAGAGCATGCTACTGATTTTCAAATAATGAGCAAAAGCCCAGAAAGAATTAACTACAATGCTTCCAGTTTTCCTGAACAACGGCTAGACAGATTCTTCCAAGTGAAGACAGGCACTGTGGAATTTTACATCCACTCACAATCCTATAGCATCCTTACTACAATTAAAAAAGTCAGAGCTATTCACAATTCTTCCATCAGCTTCAGTTCTTAAGATGATGCGACAAATTCTACAGCTCTCACAATTACTTCCCAGAGACAGGACCTCAGCCGTTCGTTCTAAGGTTGTAGAAAAGTCAACAACAAGGCAGTGACAAAGATAACCTCTGTCAGACTTCTATTTCCTGTTACAGGCTAATGGCATTCCATGTTCACCCAGCAGCTTCTAACACAGACCTGTTAAACCTGTGTATTATTCACATATTGGTTGTCCTTCTGATACCCCCACATGGAGAGTAAATAACATTTTCTTACCCTTTAGATTTATCTACCCTCTCCTAATTGAAGTAAGCTAACCTGAAGGAGATACAAAACGCATTTAGATATGATGTGATTTTGCCTAGAAAGAAGGAAGTTGTTCAGAATCTCTTGGATCTTGTTCATCTCAAAGCAGCTCCAAAGATGTTTCCAAAACAAATGTGTATCAGTAATTGCATGCAGCTGCAGCTACTGAATTGCATTGAGACCCAAAGCATCCTTTCTGTCTAGACAACTATTCTATAAACGTTCTATCTATAGACAAGCTAGAGCTGAAAGGAACATCTTCTAAACTGAGTCTAAGAGCTTAAATGTGGGGATGTCTACACATAGAACTTCTGCTTCAAGTAGGTGGAGGCATATCCAACCCTGTAATGATCTGATGGTTCGCGCTTTAGGTGTATTTCAGTAACTTACAGTTAGAAAACATTCAGTGCTAACCACCTCCTAGGTCCTTTCAGGTGACAGCTCTGTCAAATTGTATCCAACCCATTTCTCTCCTAAGCACCGTCTGGGTACTGAGAGTGAAGGAGGCTGGAAGAGATTGGCTAACACTCAGCCTGCTGACTAGTGAGGAGTCAAATGAACTAATCAATTTTCTGTCTTCCCTGGAGCAGCAGCTTATTAAGTTTTGCCTTGCCACAGAGCCTCAAAATCATCCTCACTAAAGCAGGATTCTGCTAGCATCTTAAGTTGTTCCACTGCATCATACTTCAGCTGAACACTGTCTAAAGAACTCGTACAACATTTTCTAGGAAACATGCCTAATTCCTCCAATTACACCTGCTGTCTGCAGCTCTGCTGCTTAGGACCATTCATAGAAAGACACCTGTGGTCTTCTCACGCAGATCAATCTTCCCTGTAGGATGGCAAAACTGTAAATATTTAATGTATTACTGGAACAGCAGGCATGGCTGGAGTGGATGCATCATCTCAACCAACTCACAGGCTTTAGATACTCATAGTCACAGTCAGTTACCTCTATAGGAATCGCAGTAACTTCAGTCTGGTTTTTCATCATAGTAACCACACTGATGGCAAACTGCCGGTCTACACACCTTTTGCCGTAAAAGAAAACAAACCATACAACCTAGGTTTGCCCTTGGATCAACACCACAGACTGCAATCTGCAGAGCTACCCCCAGCATTCTCAAAAATAAATTCCAGTTTCTTTATCACACTGACATTTAGAATTGTTTCAAATCTCATCTGCTATACATGGAACTAATTCTTTCTCATCAGCCAAAGAAAATAATCCCTTTAATAATCTCCTGTATACTGTAGGCGACTCCTACTTCCTCTCTCCGGCTGTTGTTTTCTAAATTAAGTAACAGCTGTCATGCACTGCACTTTCTAACCGCCTTCTCTTGCCAGTCTCCTACACACCTCTCTAAGTTCCGAGACCAAAACTGGACACTCTACACAGCAGAGACATCACAGGGCTCTGAGAGCCCCATTTAGTTGAAAATATCCCTGCTTATTGCAGAAGGTTTGGACTAGATGACCTTTAAAATTCCCTCTCAACCCAAAGGATTCTCTGATCAGCTGCAACGAATAAACAAGAGCAATTAAGTCTCAAACCACCTGTTCAGTTGAAACTAATCAACTTCTTCCTCAAATTCAGCTTTTCTGTAATTAACTCCAAAATGTGATTCAATTGTGCAGTTGTGACATGCTTGCTTTCCCCACAGTCAGTCAGTCAGTCAGTCATTCCCTCTGCACTCTCTTCGATGTGCTCAGTTGTTCTTATAAGCAGCATTTCTGTTCTCACTGATAGAGTAAAGCACATGCAGGTATGAAGAGATGATCAAACTCTCAAGAGCTCTTATTACTAGTGACAGAGGTATTGAAAGACTAGTCTAGCTGAGAAATCCATCGTGAAGTAGGACTACTGTGATAATTAGGCACATTTGACACAAATCAGGAACTAATCAAAACCACCTACAGTGCTGGTCTTGGAGAGCTTCCTTCCGATGAAAAGACACATTTTCAGCCTTCCAGAACAAGTATTCTGCAGTAAGAGGAAAAGTAGTTGTTTGTGATGGAGCTAAGAGTGGAGATGCCAACACAACTCAGAAAGCTATGAAGATGTGAAGTCTTGCAGGAAAGCTTAAGAAACCCTTCCTCATGGAAAGGGTGATCAGACACTGGAATGGACTGCCCATGCACTACCACTCAGTGCCCTGGTCTAGCTGATGTGGTGATGCTGGGTCATGGGCTGGACTGGATGAGCTCAGAGGTTTTTTCCAGCCTCAGTAATTCCCAGATTCTGCAGTTCTGTAAAACGGACATGATTCAAAATGCATTTCACATGATGTATTGTGCCATCCAGATCTAAAATCACTTCAGCTGCTTTTATGGGTTGTTTTTTTTACTTTGTCCTCTTGGTGCATCGTACAGTATTTCTGATGCTGCTGCTCACCCATCATCTGCTGTTAGGGTGAACTCCTGTTGAAAGTATACGTTGATAATTTAAGAATATGCTACTGAATTTAACATCCCCGGCACCCTCTCTGTTTAACTATTTTTTTAGTGTCATACATTACAAATGCATTGCAAACCTTCAAGAGTGACAGAGCCATTTGCAGATAAAGCATTGGAGCTTTATGTCAATCTGACATTAGATCAGCAGAATAAGGGGCAGCTGGTCTACAATCAGAGCAAACCAGCAGTAGAAGAAACCCTAAACCCTAAATATTAAACTAGTTAGAGGATGAATCCGATGTTATTTTGGTATTTCAGGTGAAAATCTTTGTTAAATACTCATAACGTTTTCATTGAACTTGATTCTTACTTTTTACAGGAAGGTTAGAGCACCTCTTGGGTGGCACTCTCCTGCTTTGGCCCTAGGCTGCCCCTTGCATTTCTCTTTCATAAGACAGAATTCGGGCACTGTAGGATCTTACAGTCACCTACAGAAGGCTTGGCTGAGCAATACAGCTTTAGATTGTTTCTTCATTTTGGAGATTCATTCACACTGTTACACATTTTGCAAGAACTCTGAGCAGGTCCTCCAATAGTAAAGCTGTAGGAACATAAATTCAGAATAGAAAGACAAACCAAAGTCTACACATTCCCATCAGTATGGTCTGGATGACGAGATCAAATCTACCCTTAGTTAAGTCACGGATGACACCAAGCTGGGGGGAGGAGTATCGATCTGCTGGAGGAGAGGAAAATGCTGCAGAGAGATCTGGACAGGCTGGGTCAATGGACAGAGGCCAACAGGATGGGGATTAAGAGGTCCAAGGGCAGGATCCAACACTTTGAAGAACCCCCTGCAGCAACAGACTGGCAAATGAGTGGCTGGAGTACAGCCTGGCAGAGAGGGACCTGGCACTACTGGGTGACAACTAGCTGAACAGGAGCCAGCAGGTGCCCAGGTGGCACAAAAGGCCAATAGCATCCTCGCTTGGATCAGCAATTGTGTGGCCAGCAGGACTAGGGATGTCATTCTCCCCCTGTCCTGGGCACTGGGGAGGCCTCTCCTTGAGTACTGGGGGCAGTTCTAGGCCCCTCTCTTCAGGAAAGAGATTGAGGGGCTAGAGTGGGTCCAGAGGAGCAACGAGGCTGGGACTGAAGGGAAAGTCTGACAAGAGGCTGAGTGAGCTAGGGTTGTTTAGCCTGGAGAACAGGATACTCACTGGGGACCTTCTCACTCTCTGCAACTCCCTGAAGGGAAGTTGTAGTCAGGTGGGGATTGAGCTCTTCTCCCAGGCAACTAGCAGCCAGGACAAAAGGGCAGGGCCTGAAGGGAGAGTTAGGTTGGATGTTAGGAAGCCCTTCCTCACAAAATGAGTGGTCAGACCCTGTAATGGGCTGCCCAGGGGGGTCGTGGAGTCCCCATCTCTGGAGCTGTTGAAGGACAACCTGGCTGTGGCACTTGGTGCCCTGGTCTGGCCTCTGAGGTGATGTTAGGTCCTGGGCTGGGCGATCACAGCAGTCATTTCCAGCCTCAATAATTCTGTGATTAGGCAGGAAAAGGAGACGTTTCATGGACCATAATCTCTCACACAACACAATTGTCATAAACAGCAATAAAAATGTAACAGAATTATTGTAGTCTGCAAAATTAATTACGATTGGAGTCCATAAAGCTCATCCATAGTTTAGAAATATGAATTACGGAATATTACATACATGATGTCCAAATTCCCTAGAGAATGCGTGTACCTATGCAAGTATGTCATTTACCTCCAGCAAGAGGACAAACTCTACATCCACTTCACTACTAGAAATCACCTGTCACTAAAGTAAGATCTCAAATCCACCTTATTTCCACTGTTTCTCAGCTACTGCTGACAACGTTCTCTGCCAGTGCGAAGGCCCATCACACCAAGATCCACTGTGGAACTCATTGTTAAAAAGAGGTGAATCTTCCCATCTTTCCCTTCCATCATGACAAGTGGCCCACACACGCATACTAGCAAGAACATTTTCAGCCAGTACTGAAGTTAACTGTAGAGGAAATAAAAATCAACAAAGAACACACAAACAGACCCATAGAGTGGAGACATTCCCAGTCTGACTGAGGGCTCAGGATGCTGAATTTTATCTTAGAGGAAAATACAACTCAGAGATGAAGACCACTGGTCTTGTTGGGAAGTAAAAATTAGACCATCCAGTACATTAGTTCATGTACTTGAATTAAAACAGGTAGTAGAGGAAGGAATGTGAAGCAATGTATGAAAGCAGATAGAAAGAAAAACAGCTTGTACAAATTAACTAGCAATATCTAGTAATCTCGTAGCTCATATGTGTTTTTTCCACAACAGAGGGATAATACTGTGCATGCAACTCTTCACAGAAACACCAATATGCACAGTCTGTTACCTCTGATGTCTCTTGCATCCCCTACTGCATTGTGCTACTGTAGTTAACACACAGAAGTAAGCGTGGAGTTCACATTAGTTCATGAACAGATGTATGTAAAAAACAACTTGGTTTTAATAATATTCATCCATATTAAAGACTAACAACTCGGCAATTCCATGAGCATAGAAGCACTAAGCGTACTTCATCACATCACTCCTTCATGTAATCACGCATCTACTCACAAGGATATCACGGAGCAGCTTTTCTCTGCTTAGCAAGAAGAGCCAGATACTCACAAAGAAGGGTCTTGGACCAGATCTTTAAGGTTTATCCCACTACGATCCTCGGCAAGGTTCCTGAAGCAACTGTCACTCACTAAAAAAAATAGAAATAAAATTAAAACTAAATAAAACAAATATGGAGGGGAAGTGGGGGAGAGGTGGAAAATTAAGAACAGAAAGCAGTTCTTTTAATTAATTTGAAATGCTGAGAGCATTGGGTGTCATTTTCACATGTAAGGTCTGGTTTTCATTAAAGTTTCACCTAATCTAAGAGTAAGGCAACTCAGTGGGATGTGATAAACTACTTCTCTCCTCACTGCTTCACCTGTGGCCACAGCAAGTCTCGAACCAACACTGGATGCGTGGGACCACACCAATACCCATAACCCACTGACTTAGCACTGAGTCTATCACCACAGAATGGTTTGGGACACAGCAGTCAACATTCTTTAGCTATCCAGAAACACTGAGAGCTGCTGTACATCTAAGTTCACAGCTGTGCATCAGCTAGCAGAGGTATTTAATATCTGCCATGGTCCAAACAAGCGATTAAGAGCCAAAGCGTATTCCAACAGCAAATAATGACCTTACAAAGTGCCTGTGAAGCAGTGAGTTACTGTAATAATTGAAATCACAACACAGTGAATTTCACAGAATTTTAAAGACAATGTTCTTACATCCTCCTCACTACCTTAAAAAAACCCGATGTGATTTAAACCTCAAAGTTCCAGTTGTTCTCTCAGCTAATTCTCTCGCACATGTACCCCATTTCCACAAATAGGCTCATTCCTCTTAACAACAGAGTCAACTGGAGAGGAGGACAAAAAGCAGCGATACAAATGCTTTCACAGAAATCAGCGTTAGTTCAAAGGAATTAGGGTTATTTTTGACTACCACAAAGATTCCAAAGGACAGATAGGCTGTGATAATGGAACATTCAGTGTAAAGAACAGCTCACCATGACTAGCAAGATAGAAGAGAGCTTGTGAAAAAACAGATTAGTGCTCATCTTCCAGCACAGAACATGGTTGGGTCACAGGGAACATATGGAGCATCAGCAGAATTCCTACAGACAGTTGGACAAGGGAGATGATTCTCTCCCTCTAGTCTGCACTCAGGAGACCCCACCTGAAGTAGTGTGTCCAGTTCTGGAGTCCCCAACATAAGAAGGACATAAGAAGTCCCTAACATAAGAGGAGTTCTTGGAACGTGTCCAGAGGAGAGCAACTGAAATGATCAGAGGGCTGGAGCACCTCCCCTGTGAAGACAGGCTGAGCAAGTTGGGGTTGTTCAGCCTGGAGAAGAGGAGGCTCCCAGGTGACCTTCCAGTTGCTTTCCAATAGCTGAAGGGAGCTACAAGAAAGCTGGGGTAGAGCATTTGACATAGGTGGTAGTGAGAGGGCAAAGGGAATGGGTTACAGACTTGAAGAGGGGAGATTGAATTTGGACATGAGGAAACAATTCTTCACTGTGAGGGTGCTGAGATGCTGGAACAGGTTGCCCAAGGCAGCTGTGGCTGCTCCATCGCTGGCAGTGTTCAGGGCCAGGTTGAATGGGGCCCTGACTAACCTGCTCTAGCGAAGTTTTCCCTGCCTGTGCAGGGGGGTTGGAAGTGGATGATCTTTACTGTCCCTTCCAACTCCATCCATTCTATGAGTCTATGATTCTCTCTAAATGTGAGATACTCTTTGTAATTTACATCCATAAATATTCATGTGCATCACCAGCACTGAAAAAATGCAAATCATTCCCCCCAAAATGTTATTTTCACAGATTATGATACAGACTGTGACAGACCTACCTAACACTACCAAATTGCAGACTGTTTCTACTAGTACCCCTTAATGCCAACGCACCTTCCGAGCCCGGAGCCTGTTAGTCTGCTGGGAAAGACAAGTGCTGGAAGAAAGGGCCTCAGAAGAAGAGGCTGGGCTACCTGACAGAACAGGTGCTACCTACTTTGCCAGGACAGCTCATCTTGGGTACTCTGGCCCTTCAGAAATTCTTCATTTCCATGCCCAGCTGAACTCATGATCCTTGAATTTCTAAGTTAATGGAGTAATTCCAAGATCAGCAGACTCACAAACAACCTACAGTCTCGATTTTATGCTTATATTTGCCTTGTCACATTTGGCAACAAGACAGTGAGTAGAACATCTTACCTACTGCCTTCTCATAAATCCTACACTACTGCTGTACCAACGTATCTGCTGTGCCACCAACCCTGAACATCACAGATAAAAATGATGGTTGGTGATGTTTTTTCATTACTGACAAATCAACCATTTCTTAAGCATTAAATATTTAATCTATATGTGTTGTATTTCTTCCACTGGCTTCTCCAATCTCCTCAATGAAAGCAATAACAGTTCTAATTGAGCAATCTATCAGCACTGTTACAGAAGTGTTTTAAGAAGGAAATGAAAAGTAGAAGTATCAGTTCTCCCGCTAGCAACCAGGCCATTATTTGTCTATGTGCATCTCATTAAGTTCATAAACATAATATTTTTGAAATAAATGTTTCGAAGGAAAGCCCAGGTTTGCTAGAGACTGTCTTATTTGTCTCAACACACCTCTGACATTGCAATATCCTTTCCATGAAGCTGAACGCTGCCCAGAGCTGGGCAACGGTCTAACAAGACTAACTCAACATTAGTCCAACACCTACAAACTTTGAAAAGGCTTGTCCAGAAAGACTCGTATTGTAAGCAGTTGTTTATGGAGAGATATAGAAATGTTGGCTGTTCCCCTCTAAATACACGGCAAGCAGCTGAGCCTCCGAGTGGTCTTACATCCCCCACATGTGCTTCCAGATGAAGAGCATCACCACAGAAACACCCTACAATGCATTTCAGCGATAACTCCAGTGCTCCCAACATTTGTCCCACTTTCAGCTCCTGGCTTTTATTGCTGACATTTTGTTTCTGTCCCTGTCCAGGCTTGTGCCTAGGAAGAAACAGAGATGGGAAGCCAAGAAAGGAATGTAGTCCTTGCCTGTTCATTACACAGCATTTGAAATTCCACGTGAAAAGAGTAAAACCAGCATTCACAGTGTAACGTGCAAACATCCACTTTACAGCTGTTGCAAGGTTCACTTGGCATTAGTGAACTTCTGAATCTGTCCATGCAATCTTTTCCCCCAGCCTTCTCCAACAGTTGCAAATAAGACCATACTGAAAGAAAATGAACCATTAGCATGCTGATTTCTAAAACAAGAAGTGCAAGAGTGGTTCTTCAGCTCTGAAGGTAAACTAATACTCTCTTAAAGGAGAGGCAGAATATAATCTGTTGCAAAATTTATCGTTTTAAAAAACGTTTAACATCCTGCAGTTTGAAAACAATACAGCCCTTTAAAATTGCCAATCCCTTTCTCCTTCTACACCTCTTAATGGACATTTAGTACAAAATGCAATCATTACCCCCAATAAATGGTGGGCAATCTATGAGCAAGTTGAGGCTGTGCTTGCAGAAGAAGAGGCTCCCATGTGATCTTCCAGCAGCTTTCCAGTAGCTGAAGGGGGCTACAAGAAAGCCGGGGGAGGGCTTTTGTCACGGGTGCATAGTGAGAAGACAAGGGGAAAGGGTTCCAGACTTGAAGAGGGGAGACTAAGGTTGGACATGAGGAAACAATTCTGTCCTGTGAGGGTGCTGAGATGCTGGAACAGGTTGCCCAGGGAAGCTGTGGCTGCCCCATCGCTGGCAGTGTTCAGGGCCAGGTTGGACGGGGCCCTGAGTAATCTGATCTAGTGAAGGTGTCCCTGCCTGTGCAGGGGTTTGGAATCAGATGATCTTTAAGGTCCTTTCCAACCCTGGTCATTCTATGAAAATTCATGCTTACCTCCACAGTATCAAAATACACAATTCCACAAAACTGAAAACTACTCTGACCTGCCTGTTTTCCTCTCAGTTTTCAGAATTCAGAACTGCTTTTAGATTCATTGTGGCTACCTCTGATAAAAATAAAAATACTAAACTGAGGAAGACAGTACCTGATAACTGTGATGCACTATTTGTTTGACAATACACAGACTACTACAGTGCTGAGCAGTACACACTGAAGTCTAACGTATCAACTTCTTACAGTTTTGCCCTTTACTGGTAGCATTTCCTGTGTTCATTTCTTTTACTCAGGACTTCATCACTCTGTAGTACCTTTGGCAGAACATTCAAGAGCAGATCTCTCTTTCTTATCCATATTTTTACAGGATCCTTTATAATTTTTTATACCAGATTCACTCAGCAGCTGATAAATACAAAGAAAAAAACCAACTTCACACACTGGGGACTTTCTGGAAAGCGCCAGTCTGGCAGAGCACTGTATTGTGATCTGGTTCTACTTGCAGGAAAGCATCACCCAGAACCCCAATTTGAGATTCTGGCAGTTCTGTTGCATGCACTGCATGCAAAGGTAGCAGGATTCAAGTGTCTGTGTGCCTAACCTTACACAATGTGCTGACCAGCCAACTTCCCCTCTTGTAACTGTACGCAGTCTTGCCTTCAAGACATTACAAACACAGCTAAGAAAACTTAGGGTTTAGGATATTGAAAGGTAGGGGTACTTTTTATCAGACCTCCAAACATCTCCCTTTAAAAGCCTGTTCTGCAGACACAGAATTCTTGTTCTATAAGCACACTTTAGAGAACTCAAAGAAACGGGACGGTACCAGGATGTAAAGATTGAGTCTCTCACTATTAAAATGGTTCCAAGGTGTTTGGCAGGTCCACCAAACAAAAACATCAGATACATCTCCTGCCTCTTCTCTCTCCCACTAACATACTTCCAACTTCCTGCAAGTCAGCCAGACAGCAACCATAAACGAGATGGCTTATCAGAGTGACTGTATAGCACCTTCACAAGATCTATTAAAAGAAGACAGTGAATTAATTAGAAAAAGAGCACTTACACTATTTGCATAGCTGCACACCAATCACTGGTGTTATTTATAGAATGGAAAGGACTGCCAGCCTGCATGCAAACTGCAAATGCCCGTAACTGCTATGAAAAGATGTTGCTTGTGAGCAGCAGAAACAATGCCGGTTTCCTGAGAATTTGTGATCTAAACGCCATGCACTATAAATCCAGATTCCCCTCAATACTCACATGAGGAAGAGAGACAAAGTGATGCCTGTGGATACCAATTGGTGGGGGTAATAATCTGAGACTCCTCTTTGCCTGGCTGCTAATTATCACTTAATTTATAGATAAGAGATAACTTTTAAGGAAACAGTTCTCACATTGTGATTACTACTCTAACATCTGTTATCACTTTTTTCCCCTATGTGGGTTAAACAAGCTTAAAGCTGGGACCTGAAAGCCCAATAGAAAGGTGACCCGGATTCTCTTTTCATCATTTAAGCCTTCTTTTCCCATGGCAGATAATCTAAAAACCATTTCTAAAACTGCAATACAGCGATGCACACCAGGTTTCAATTTTCATTCACTTTTTGTTTCCATCTTAAACTTTATTCTGCTCTAAACAGAGAACAGAACAAAATAATAATACGGTGTAATGGTTTAGCCACGTGTAAGATGAACCATTAACAGAACTCTTACTTCCACTTACAAGTAGAGATAAAAAATTCAATAATTTCCAACTATTTAAATGGTAATTTAAATAAATAAACTGAGAAGTAATGTTGCAGTTTGAAAATTATCAAAGTTTCAAGTGTTAATTTTCGTGCTTTTATGCTGAAAGAGCATTTTATTTTGAAACTGGGGGTAACTTTCCCAGCAGACCCCTGGCATCAGTGTCCTGACCCTACAGGTGATTCCTGCACAGAGCCTATAAAAGGCAGTGGACTTCCTGTTTTCTTCCCTTCTCCTTCTCCAGTATGTCTTGTAAGACAAAGAACTCCTCTGCAAGAGAGCTCCCCCTCCCACCCTCCACACCAGGGCAGTGGGGGCGAGTAATAGCTCTCAGCCCACCTGCCACCAAAGGGTGGAACACAGAAGTCTAAGCCGGGCTGCAGCTCTGCTGTGGGGGTAACTACGGCCCTGTTTGGCCTGAGAGCTCAAACGCAGTTTTACTCTCTGTAAAAATATAACACACGACAATATTTTCTAGTTTTAATCCACAACTATTTAACAAGAAATGCAGCTGCAGCACCTTGAGTTGTGCGGTATCTGGGCAAACACAACACAACGAAAGCTTTGGTTAGGGTCTATTCAAGAATAGACTGAATGCTTCCATTGAGTTGAAGTGTGGTGGTACTTACAGCACACACATAAACAGCACTCAAGGATTTGCTTAGGTGTGAGCAGAGCCAGGAAACAGAAAGGATACCCCACCTTCTGCAGGTTCACATGTTCTGACCCTATGGCTACACAAAAAAGGGTAACGGGCCATTTTATTCAAATGGAGCTTTAAAAGAGCAAAAGCACTTTGGTTTTGCATGCCTACCCTTACACAACACAGTGAGCAGCCAATTTCCCCTATTGCAAGTGTAAAAATGACCTTTATTGTAAGTGTAAAACACTAAACATGACAGAGAAGGCTCTTTTCTATGGATTGCATTTTATTTTTAAAGTATAGGACTCATTAAGTAAGTGTAAAATAAGACTAACCTGTTCAAAACAACGTGCTGGTGAAATGAAGATGTACAGGGTATGCAGCAACAGAGATAGTTAACACTTTTCATGTAAGCCTAGATGGTTTTAGCCCATGAGAACAAAGAATTGTGTTTTAGAAAATAGCAGGACCTTTTAAACTCAGAGTTGTCTGACCTTCTCCCTCATAACCACTGCCTTTCTACTGTCAAATAACATAAGGTGAACAATACCAGTCCAGAATAGTGAAAGTGCTTGAGAAGATCCTGATCACTGTCTGAGCCCTCTGCTACAAAAACAAAGGCAAACACAGGCTGATAACTCAAGTTATCAGAGGAATCCTGCATATCAAAGAAAACACACTGTTGACATTAACCCATCTGAAATGAAAGAGCAAACCAGAAGCTTCAACTGAATTAAAAAAATCTATTTTCCTTGGGTACTCAGAGCTCGTCACAGCATCAAGACTAGCTGGACTTTCAATTCCTGTATCGTTAACTCCCTCCCAAATGTAAATCCTCAGCAGACGAGAACAGGAACACACCCTGGTGATTTCAAGTCACTAGTACTGCACAAGGAACTTTTCTGTCACTTGCCCAGCAAGAATGCTCTTATGCTTTCTCTGCCACATCAGAAACCACCAGTACAATGATTCTGTCCTTATCTTCCCTGACCAGGTAAGAGTTGACAGAGCAGAAAACCTATCAACCACAGCTTTACAGATTCTAATGTCAAGGCTGCAGCAATTCATTTAACTCCTTGTAGACATCTGCCCCTCAAACCCCATCAGTGTTTGTCACCTGCTTTGTTTTTCACACAGCTTGCACGAGAATTTCCTTATATTTTAGTACATTTTTTTTAAGGTCCCAAGTTTAACATCCACCTTCATGAAAGTCCCTTTGCAAGCTCTTCAGACTGCTTTACTGATCTCAGAGCAGAGCAAGTCTTCTCTCTCTTCAGATGAGGGGACAAACTGCTAGAAGTGCCAGCACAGTATCCTCAAAGTCAAAGCACCGGTATAAAAAAGAAGCTAATCCTCTGGAAAAACAAGAGTTCAAATGCAAACTGTGAAAAACGGGGTGATCATCAACCCAAAGCACCAGTTAGGCATTGTGTCTCTGGTTTTTGTCTAGAAAACAGAGGGCAGCAGCAATGCCACCTGTATGCCGGATGCAGAGAAGGGCTATCGCAATGATAACAGACACCTCAGAGGAGGTGAAAAGAGCATTCTTGATTAGCTTGGCAAAAGGAAAGCAGAAAGATGGCTGCTGCAAAACAAACATCCAAGGAGAACAAGAGAAAGAAGTGTTGCGTAAGAATAACAAAAGAGACAAAATCCTAAGAAATAGAGAACAAAATTCCCAGGAGCTAGATGGTTGAAACCTCACAAATAATCCTGCTGTAAGAAAAGCAAGGGCAAGGCAGGCACACAGGCTGGTTCTCAACAGATGTATGAATAGCTTAGATGGCACAGTGATTGTCTGTGAACACAAGAGGCCACCCACGCCATGGTGGCTAATACTGTAAAATTTATGTTAGCACTTCTCCAAAGGGTATGGACTTACAACCCCCTACCCCAAGCCTTCTCACATTTTCTAACAGCACTTAAATGAACCATTTCTTCGGTGTACCCATTAGTTGAGTGGGTAATGCCTCCTTCAAACAATTCATCATTTAAAATTTACAATATCTGTATGGCCACAGGCTTCAAATTCCATAGCTTGAGTTTTCAACTAATTATCTAACAAGCCTGAATTCCAGCTCCATCACACTGCTAGTATGATCACTGCTGTGATCAGGTGAACTTGGAAAGGAAAACATCAAACCATTAAAACTGTGAAAACATGTGAGATCTAGCACTACCAACCAACACTCCTAGTTGTTTGTACCTGGTACAAAAAGCAAATTCCTGAAAGCTATGAGCACTGAATGCTCAGTGGAATATTTCCTTTGGAGAACAGGAGACTCAGAGGGGACCTTCTCCCTCTCTACAACTCCCTGAAGTGAAGCTGTAGTCAGGTGGGGGTTGAGCTTTTTTTCCCCAGACATCTAGCAGCCAGGACAAGAGGGCAGAGCCTAAAGGTGCCAGGAGATGGTTAAGTTAGATTTCTAGATTCATAGAGTGGTTCGGGTTGGAAGGGCCCTTAAAGACCATCCAGTTCCAACCCCCCTGCCATGAGCAGAGTCACTCCCCACCAGCCCAGGGTGCTCAAGGTCCCGTCCAACCTGGCCTGGAACACTTCCTGGGAGGTGGCAGCCACAACCTCCCTGGGCAACCTGTTCCAGTGTCTCAGCACCCTCATCATTCGGAAGCCCTTCCTCATAGAAAGAGTGATCACAGCTTGGAATGGACTGCCTAGGGCAGTGGTGGAGTTCCCATCCCTGCAGGTGTTTAAGGACAGACTGGCTGTGATGCTTAGTGCCCTGGTCTGGCACTAAGTATGTGGTGATGTTAGGTCCTGGGCTGAGCTGGATCAGCTCAGAGGGCTTTTCCAGCGTCAATAATTCTGGGATTCTGATTCTTACTATTTTTCATTGGAAACAAATAAGTTTGGTTTGTGGTTTGTGAGGATTTTTTACCCAGCAGCTATTTCTAATGAGTTTTTGTCCCTCTTTTCACTGTAACACTGTAAAAAACTGTAAGATGGGAAGGGAAAGGACAGAAGACCAGGTCTATCTAAAAGAGGTAGGGACAACTGTTAGACCAACAATGAAACCTCAATACTTTTGAAGAATGATACCTCCTTCTGGACTTCTCTGAAACCATTCGTTCTATCATAGGTTGGAACAGCTGCACTTGGAGCAGATGGAAAGAGTGCCCTTTAAAGGAACGGTTTCTTGGCAGAGAAGTCTGATTTTCAGCTTTGCTTACTGCCACAGGGAATATCTGGAAGTTTTGTCTGTTAATCTAAGAAAATAATAATTCTTATCCCTAATCTCAGTTTTCCTGCATTTTATTTAGTTCAGAAAAAGGCCACATTGATCTGCTTAGCCAACAGCATCTGAAGCAATTTGCAGCATCTTACATGGGTGCAGATGAACAGCGTTACTTGGATTCTCAGCTGCAGTGGTCACTCATCGAATCTACAATCAGCCTCAGCTAGATGCACTTTTAAATACGACCAACGTGGCTGCACGGGATGTTAACAGGGATCACACCTTACCCACCATGTTAACACACACATGCATTACATGACATGCTCTCCTCTCTTTCCCTAAGGGCACATCCTATCTAGAAGCACCGCGTATCCTATGTGAACCACGCCAGTGACCCCTCCGCTTCCTCTCTCCCCAAAACATAAACCTCTTATTATGGACCTGCGAGGCAGTCTGCAGGATCAGTTAATGACAAGATGTAAGAAATCACATCCTTTCACATCACAGCCCACAGCAACCCCCCTCTACACTGCCACTCTGCTCACTGCACACAGGTCTGCTGATACTGAGATAATCCTCCAGGACCTATCCACAGCCCGCAGTGTCCTGTCCACCCTCTGCTCAGGTCTCCGGCAGTCCCAGACACCAGCAACCAGGTAACTTGTCACCCTTGATGAACCTGAAAGTATTTTCTGCACAGTTCAACCCAGTCTGCCGAGCTCTCTTGAAATAAACGACACAGGTAGTAAGGGACAGGGCAAAGAAAAGGCTCCACTCTTCAGTGATGGTGAGAACTCTGTCAGCACCCAAAGTACATAAAACTACCAGAGCAGAAGGGGGCAACTGCAAACCTGAGGATTGCCCTTATCATTGGTAACTGCGGCTTGAGACCTACAGCAGCTACAGGACTCACAGGACTTGGATTTTAATTTACA
Source organism: Upupa epops (assembly GCA_013397515.1). Lineage (NCBI taxonomy): Eukaryota > Metazoa > Chordata > Aves > Bucerotiformes > Upupidae > Upupa > Upupa epops. Next base: position 922,521 of record VZRI01000219.1, read on the forward strand.
AAGGAAACTCAAAGACAAGTGCACAAAGCTGGAGAAGATCTGGGATCAGATCACAAAGCCAGATGTCTTACTGAGTATTTTGGGTTCATCTCCTGAGTTGAAGTGAAAGCAAATGAAGCTCATCTGTAGTAGCAGACAGGGAAGTGGCACAGACTGAGATTAACGAAAACCGGGAGGGAGTCAAGCTGACAATCCTGGACGTGTTAATGATCTGCCTTGCTATTAATCCCACTGACAACCAAGTGCCACTGCAGCCTGGATGAAGAGTGTTAAATCATGTGCAGCAGTATCATGTCAAATCCTGAAGATACAGTCGTACCAAAACAATGCCAGTCAGCATACCAGCTAGGACACACGCACACACAGCACACAGGCAACCCTCCCTACGGGCAAGGACCTGAGGAAAAAGCCATTCCCTTCTCTATTGTCTAGGCCAAATGAGCACATATGTCTAGTCTGGCATAGCTGCCCCTCCTCTTCACATCCCAGATGAGTGTCCTGGGACACAAGAGTCTCCTGTAAACAACTACACAACCACAGATTATTTAGCACACGTCTCATATAATAGTTGAGGTTGGAAAGGACCTCTGCAGATCGCCCAGTCCAACCTCCCCAAGGAAAGCTCTGAATTGAGACCCTGCAGGAATCACATTAGGCCATAAAAAGGCACCACCTTCTTCTGGTGGCAGAGATGACAACAGACTCTGAGAGTAAAACTCAGTTTTAGCTATCTACTTCTAGTTTATTTGGTATAAGGATGTCCACTTTTGCAAAGGAATCTTTAAACTCTCTTTCAAAAATTAATCCTCTAATGATTAAGCAAATCAGTATAATTTAATCACGTACAATGAGTTTAAAATAAATTTTATTACGAATGCCCATGCATTTAGTATAAACACATAATCAGATAAACTGTGAATCTCTTTTACATTAACTGCTTTTCCACAAATCTAATTTCTTATGAAGTAAATTACAGCTGTATGTTTACAAATTTCAATTCACTGAATGTGAATTCTGGAGTTTACAGCTAAATACTTTATGGAAGTGGAAAAAACAGCATTATCACACCTGCCAGCAACAAACTATAAAATCAGAATAATTCTTTTTTGTCCAAAACGTAAGTATTGTCTTCTGATATAGTTTTAGTACCAGTAGTCTTTAGGCTCCTTAAAACAAGCAGTAGTATTAAACACAGTGTCCAAACAGAAAGAGAATCTCGACTGTTAGGGATTGGAAGGTACCTGGAAAGATCATCCAGCCCATTCCCCCTGCCACACCAGAATCCCTTAGATCCAATCACACAGGAACAATCCTGGTGGGTTTTAAATGTCTCCAGATAAGGAGACTCAACAACACCCCTGGTCAGCCCCTTCCAGGGCTCAGTTACCCTCACCAGGAAGAAGTTTCTTCTCCTCTTGATGTGGAATCTCCTCTGCTCCAGCTGACAACCATTACCCCTTATCCTATCATTGAGTGCCACTGAACAGAGCCTGGCTCTTCTCTCCTGATACCTGCCCTTTCCATATTGGTCAACATTCATGGGCTCACCCCTCAGTCTCCTTTTTTCAGAGCTGAAGAGACCCAGCTCCCTCAGCCTTTCCTCATCAGGGAGATGCTCTGCTCACTTCATCATCTTTGTGGCTCTGTGCTGGACTCTCTCCAGCAGTTTTATATATTTCTGGAACTGAGGGGCCCAGAACTGGACACAATCTCCAGATGAGGTCTCACTAGGACAGAGTAAAGGGAGAGGAGAACCTCTCTTGATTTAGTACCTAGGTTATTCTTCTAATCCACCCCAGGATGCCATTGTATTTCTTGGCCAGAAGAGCCCATTGCTGGCTCCTGGCCATGCTGCTGGCCACCAGAACCCCCAGATCCCTTTCTCCTAGACTGCTCTCCAGCAGGTCAGTCCCCAACCTATCCTGGCCCCCGGAGTTGCTATTGTTGCCCAGATGCCAGAGCCTACACTGCCCTTGTTGAAGTTTCATACAATTCCTCCCTGCCCAACTCTCCAGCCTGCCCAGGTCCCACCGAATGGCAGCCCAGCCCTCTGGGGTGTCAGCCACTCCTCCCAGCTTAGTGTCATCAGCAAACCTGCTGACAGTGCACTCTAATCCCTCCCTCATCCAGGTCACTAATGAAATATTGAATAGTTCTGGTTCCAGTACCAACCCCTGGGGGACTCCACTAGACACTGGTCTCCAACTAGACTCCATCCCATTGATCACTACTGTCGGCTTCTATCCTGCAGCCAGTTCACAATCCACCTCACTACCTGATTGTCCAGACCACACTGCCTCAGTTTGGCTGTGATAAAAAATGCTTTAAGGAAAAACATTCAACTAAAAGAAAATACAAAACCAATGACAAAGGCGGTTAGAAAAGTGCATTCAGATAAACACTGCTTCATTAAAAACAACTACCACCATCTGGGTTGGGTTGTTTTTTTTAAATCAACTTTTCATTATCAAAAGGACAGGATAAATACTTCGGACATGAAGGAAACCATCTATGCAGACATTTTCTACTGAGCACCCAGTGTAACACCGAATGGCATGGCTGCCAATCTAGGGTGACTGGGATCAGCCCAAGACCATCGCTCTGCCTCTGCTAGGACTTGCTTGCCCAGCTGCAGCACTGCACATGGACATTCTAAGTTGCAAGAGGTCAGTCTGAACTGCTGAGACCTAACACATCCAGACCATAAGGCCAGCTTGGGTACAGCAGGATCAGCACTGAGACACAGGTATTAACACTGGCTTCGTGCACTCTGATGCCACTGTATGAGCTCAGGCCAGGGAACAAGACAGACACCTAAGAAACCTTGCACCTTTACATGGTGCAAGCTCAGCCGTGGCAGGGTTCATTAGCTCAGGTTTGCAGTGGCGTAAAGGCAAGTAAAGTGTCCTCAAGCTCCTGGAGGAAATACAGTCACATTCACACAAAGCCAATCTAGTCAGAGCTCTGCTATGTCAGATCTCTGCTGGCTTCCCAGGGCCACGCAATTATCGTAAGCAGTGGGAAGCTGTGTTTCTTCCCCATGATCTGGAAATGTACAGGCCTGTGCAGAACACTCAGCTGCAACAGGCAACAGGTCCAGCTACGTTCATCCCTGAACGACTGCTTGTATTGAATCCTACAAAGGAAAGACAGGTTCTCAAAAACAGAAGTCCCTGGATTCAGGTCCTGCTTACAGGGCGAAATTCCCTACCTTCTTACAATTAGATATTTCAAATTGGTTACATCCCCAATTTTAACTGACAAATCATGAATTCCATCAAGATATTTTGTTGAAATTTGCTTACTGTAATTGTAGGTCTGTGTCTGTATCTTCAGCCCAATGTGTGAAAGACGCTGGGTGTAGAACAGAAGTAGAACAGCAGTGTTTCTGCTCTGCACAGCCCTCACCTGACAGCAGCCCAGAGAGCTCCAGCACAACATTTCCTACAGGGTTTCCTCCTGTAAATGCTCCTCCATGAGTTTAAGCAAGTTCACTCCTAACTTTCTACCTGTACTGTACGTTTTAGCTACTGAGATCAAAATTGCATTCCTGACCAGTTACAGTGAAATTAGAATTGCTGATGCCATAAGCACTCCAGATTGCTTCTCCTGACTGTTTTAGCTACCTGAACACGATTTTTGTCAGAACCATGTTGGTCATTTATTTCACTTAAAGGGACTCTCAGTCATTTCTATTTCCTAATACCCCTGTGATGTACAAATGCTGTTACCTAGATGATCTAGATGTTAGATGTTAGGTTTACTTGGTTTATGTGGATTTAGGTTGGACTTGATGATCTTTAAGGTCTTTTCCAACCTTATAATTGCTGTGATACTGTGATACCTGACTGCTATCCCTGTTGGTGTAATGTGAACAAACATGCTCTTTTCTACCCCTGAACAACAACACAACACTATCCTCTGGAAATGACCTTGTCATGTTGATATATGACTGTTCACTTTTAACTATGAGCTCTATCTCTTGGCTAATTTCAAATCTTTAATAATAATTGTAAGGCTACAGCAAGCAACAAAATGAGAGAACTCCTTAAAACCTATACAGCCTGTCATCTTTCATGTATTTGCTTAAACAGGCAATGAATCCAATCAATCAGTCAGCTGTCAGGGCCATACTGAGACATTCTGGCAGGAGAACGACACCCCATCTGAACGCTTGCTCCTCTCCATTTAAATTTCTTGCAGCTCAAAAGAAACCCAGCAGTTGCCACATTTGTAACGTGGCAACGCAGTGCATCCTGCCAAGGGTCCCCCCTCACCAGCGTCTGTTCAAAGCAGCCAGCCAAGGCAATGGACCTGGAAATGAGACAAATGGAACAGCAGCAGAATATGAAGAGGTTCCCACTGACGGAGTTCAGAGAGACAGTATTCCCTGGCAATCACAGCCCCCTCCAGCCTGGCTCACGTGGAGGCTGCAGCACTTGATACTACAGGCGTTGACATGCAGTCTCAGGATATGTCTGTGTGTAGCTTTGGCTAAATATGATCCATAGTCTGGGTTCGTTCCTTGCCACAATGACAGAATCATAGAATTGTTTAGGTTGGAAAAGACCTTTAAGATCATTAATCCCAACCATTCATCTAACTGCACCAAGCCATCCACTTAACCGTGTGGCTAAGCTCTGTATCTACATGACTTTTAAAGATGTCCAGGAGGAGGGGTCATGGCTTGAGGCTGGAAAAGGGCAGAGTCAGGCTGAACAGGAGGAAAATGTTCTTTAATCTGAGGGTGGGTGATCTCTAGAACATGCTGACTATAGAGGTGATGGAGGCCCCATCCCTGGAGCCATTCAAGGTCAGGCTGGATGGGGCTCTGGTCAAACTAGTTGGGTGAGCGATAGCCCTGCTTGTCACAGTAGGGTTGGACTAGACGACTTTTGGCGGTCCTCTGAACCCTATGATTCAACCACCACTCGGCAGCCTGTTCCAAGGCCTGAAGACCCTTTCAATAAAGTTTTTCCTATCACCTGACCCACACTTGCCTGGGTGCAACATGAGGCCGTTTCTTCTTGTTTTATGGGCATATTCTTGTGGTCCTCCTGAATCTCCCAGTCATGCATCTACATCAGTTTTTCTTATTTTCTCTGAGTCCTCCTTCCTTGATCAACAATGCAGCAAAGGAGAATGACAGGATTTATAGAAGCATTGTTACTGGATTATTATTGTTATTGGGGTTTGGGGGACTTTTTGGGAAATATTTTACTGAAGATTATTAAAAATGGGAATGGATATCAATATTATTTCAATAGGGATAGAAAGAAACGCTGCTCAGCCCAACATTGCCTCTTTCCTATTTTACAGAGTATTCTGAGATGTGCAGTATTAACAAATTCCCTTTTCAATGTGTTGTTGAGGGGATGGGAATTTACTAGTTCATTCTGGAATTCCTCTCCTTGAAGTGAATACTTATTTTAAAAGGAAATAAATCTTAAAGTGCATCAGTACGCATGTTTGGTGTGCAGTTTTCTTGAATCCCACTGGAGACTTCTCTGTATTGCCTTAAGTACATTCTGAATTCATAATGGGTATTAGGAACCCCAAGTGTGGCCTTTTTGTGAATTACTCTCACACTTCACTCATTAATGAAGTGACAATAATTCTCAATTACTTTATGCTGTTAACTGCAGAAAATCCTAGAACAGTGATTAAAGCTCATCGTTACAAATAAACTCTTTTCCCACAAAATACTTACATTTTCAAAGAAACACCTTTGTACCATATCCTCTGTGTCTATCATGTACACATTTTATATGTGCAACTATATAATCACAGAATGGCCAGAGCTGGAATGGACCTTTAAGATCATCCAGTTCCAACCCCCCTGCACAGGCAGGGACACCTTCACCAGATCAGGCTACTCAGGGACCCAGCCAACCTGGCCTTCAACACTGCCAGCAATGGGGCAGCCACAGCTTCCTTGGACAACCTGTTCCAGCATCTCAGCACCTTCACAGGAAAGAACTGTTTCCTCATGTCCAACCTCAGTCTCCCCTCTTCAAGTCTAGAGCCCTTTCTCCTTGTCCTCTCGCAATGCACCCGTGACAAAAGCCCTATACATATTACTTTTACATATCAGTATATAAGGCTGGGGATTCCCCACCTGTGGCAGCGTTCAAGACTCTGGAGGTGTCACAGAACAAGCTTAATCTTGTAACATTTGCTTTGTGCAGGGGAAGATCCCAGTTTGACTTCACTACTCCCCTTCCAACCTACATTATTCTCTGATTCTATAAAAGAGCTTCTGTTGTGTATTTTTATATTTTACTAACTGTGGTTTAAATGTTAAATCTTGGCTTCCAAAACAGAGAAAAGAAGGCCATTAACATTCAATGCCATTACCATCAAGTAGCCTCCAGTTATATTTTGGTAAAGAAGCAGCAAGCTGAAAAGTCATATGAATGCCCTATTAAAATAATTTGTAAGACTTGTTTGCATTGAGAACTGCCAGCAGAGCACTGCCTTCCTCTGGGGGTTGCTGTTGGCAGCACCATCACATTTCATAGCACTCTAGTGTAACCAGCTAAGCAGGAAGGCCTACAGGATGAAAGCATGCAAGTACTGCCAGTTGTTAAAAGTCGACCCATTCTTTAATCAGAACACTGAAGAAAACATCATTAGTGTACTTTGCCACAAATGGGGTGCTGAAAGATTATCTTCTGAAACAGCTTAATCAGTAAATCTATCTCAAATAATTACTGATCAAGAACTTTCCACAGAGCAACAGATAATTCTGCATTGTTGAGAGCAACTCAAATGGTCAAAGGGCTGGAGCACCTCTCCTGTGAGGACAGGCTGAGCAAGTTCGAGTTGTTCAGCCTAGAGAAGAGGAGGCTCCCAGGTCACCTTCTAGCAGCTTTCCAATAGCTGAAGGGGGCTACAAGAAAGCTGGCAGAGGGCTTTTGACACAGGTGGTAGCGAAAGGACAAGGGTTACAGCCTTGAAGAGGGGAGACTGAGGTTGGACATGAGGAAACAACTCTGTCCTGTGAGGGTGCTGAGATGCTGGAACAGGTTGCCCAGCGAAGTTGTGGCTGCTCCATTCTTGGCAGTGTTGAAGGCCAGGTTGGATGGGGCCCTGAGTAACCTGATCTAGTGAAGGTGTCCCTGCCTGTGGAACCAGATGATCTTTAGGGTCCCTTCCAACCCCGGCCATTCTCTGATCATTGACGATTCCCCAGTGACTGCACTGCCACCATTGGAAAGGCTAACACACACCAAGAGATTTTCATAGCTCAGAGTCTTCTAGTGAAAAAATGACTGTTAGTGATTCCTCTCTTTGGCACACTCCTTGTTTGTTTGGGGATTTTTTCCCATTTTTTATAGTCCACTGCATTTTCTCATTCACATGTTAAGCATATCAAAGGCATCTATGGAAAGAAATGAAACACGTATTTGAGAATTTAACCTGAGCCTTCTCATTTCCCATTATCACCACCTTGGAGGCCCTGTCTTCAGCCTACCTGTACAGTTTTGCCCTGCCCTTATGGCAAGAAGAGCCAACAAACACCAGCAGAAGCAGGGCAAAGCCAATGCTGAGAAAGGCAAGGCGAGGCTCAACCTCTGAAGAAGCAGAGTCAGCCTGGGAACTGTTTCAAAGCAGAACTATCTAAACCCTTCCTGGACAGCAGGACAGACACCCTTCTGCTACTGCTTAGCTTGCAAAGATGTTAAAATATTTTGAATTATTTTTGTTCTGAAGAAATGGCCATTCAATTTACTAACGTTTCCCCAGGCAGACAGAGCATCTCTGCTCTTCACAGAGCAGAACCGTCCTAAATACAACACACCAGAGTCAGCTGCTAGCCATGTCACCATGAGGGATTTCTGACTACTAAAAACCGTCATGTCAACAAAGATGTGCACTGTGATCTATAATTTGATGGGCTTTATGTTTTCCATTGAAGCCTATCTGCAACATCCTAAACTGTGAGGGGGCATGGAGTTTCCTTGCTCTGGATGATGAAAGACACTGAAGACTTGAGAGGATGATGGGCTATAAGCAGTTCAGGGGAGCTGTTCTTCCTCCCTCACCAGTAAAATGTTTATTTCCTTTAAATGTGCAGGAGCACACAGAAATCTGCATCAATTTGGAAGTTCACAGTCATAAAAATATTAGCATGGAGGTTCGCACTGTTGATGTCCCTAGGAAAAACCCAGATTTCCACAAGGGCAAGGCAAAGGAGAAAAAGGTGCAAGATAAGGCTTTAAAATAGTCTGCACCCCAGGTGAAAGCTGCATCTCAATTTCCACCAGTTCAGTAACATCCTAACTGAAGCATTCTTAGAATCCACTACAGGATTTTCAGCTTTTGGAGCCGCATACAAATACCATAGCTTTTTTCAAATTCTGCAGGATTCCCTGCAGAGGAATTGTCCCACTGCTTTACAGCTACATCGTGATCACAGAACCTCACAATGTTAGGAATTGGAAGGGACCTCGAAAAAATCATCCAGTCCAATCCCCCTGCCACACCAGGATCTCCTAGATCCAGTCACACAGGAACAGAGTCTCCAGAGAACGAGACTCCACAACTCCCCTGGGCAGCCCCTTCCAGGGCTCTGTCACCCTCACTGGGAAGGAATTTCTTCTCATATCTGTGTGGAACCTCCTCTGTTCCAGCTGACACCCATTGTCCCTTGTCCTGTCATTGGGTGCGACTGAGCAGTGCCTGGCTCCTTCCTCCTGGCACCCGCCCTTTCCATATTGATCAATATTCATGGGGTCACCCCTCAGTGTCATTTTTTCAGAGCTGAAGAGACCCAGCTCCCTCGGCCTTTCCTCATCAGGGAGATGCTCTGCTCCCTTCATCATCTTTGTGGCTCTGCACTGGACTCTCTCCAGCAGTTTTATATCCTTCTGGAACTGATGGATGCAGAACTGGACACTATTCCAGAAGTGGTCTCAGCAGGGCAGAGCATCCCTTGGATGAAACTATCAACATAATCAGCCACTGAAGCACCACTATTTTATTGAGGCCATGTGGATCCTCAAAATGTGGATCCTCGAGACCTCCAACAGCTAAGCAACTAAAGTTTGAAAAGTGTCAACATTTTTAAATTTTAGGAGCATAAAGCTTTCAAGCATTGCTGTGACAGAAAGAAAATCTGTCTTGCTAAATACAACATGCTAAATACCACAGTTAATGAAGTCTGTAAAGGTGCCTGCTTTTCCTATACAAATTACTTAAACGCTGTCTATCTGCCCACCTCCCTTCCCTTCCCTCAGGTTTCTACCCAATGATGTTTTTAATCTGATGCCCAATGCCAATTGAATTTTAAGTGAGTCAATACACAAAATTGGAGACATCACAGATAGTAAGATAGAAAGTGTGGAAAAATCAATGACTGGAGAGAGGAGAGGCCAATTAGTACCCTTACAGAGATAAGGCTCTTATCCAGTCTAACGCATTCACAGCCAGTCAATCAAGCAACACACAGAGCCCTGAATCACTGCAAACATAGGAGCAGTCTGGCATCACCTACCGTGGGACTGTGTGGGACCATTTTTCAGCTCGCTAGTATATTTATAACTGAGTATTTGATTAATTCCAAACACAAATACGTTGAACACTGCAAAACAAGCAAGCAAGCAGAGAACACTGGAGAACAGGAATTATTGCTAATGTTCATGTTGGCATAATTACAAACATCAGTCTTGGTGTAAAACTGTTTATGTACTGAATCTTCACAGGTTCTTCAAAACACCTGTATTCAAATGAGTAGCACTGGAAGGGGAGTCAGAACATATTATGGATAATGAGGAAACTTCTGAACTGTGAGACAAGCAGCGCTATTTTGGGAAGTGAACAGATGGCTACGAAAGAGCAGACCCAGAAATCAAGAACAATATAGGGAGTCCGGGGCGGCAGAGGCTTGAGTCACAGAAATATTAAGGTTGGAAGAGACCTCCAAGGTTATTCAGTCCAACTGGCAACCCAACCCCATTACAGCCACTAAACCCAGTTCCCTAGTGCCATATCTACCAACCTGTGAACCCCTCCAGGGATGGTGACTCCACCCTGTCTCAGGCAGCCTGTTCCACTCCCTGACCACTCTGCTGGGGAATAATTTTTTCTTAATGACTAATCCAACCTTCCTCTAGCACAGCTTGAGGCCAAGTCATTTCTGCCTGCCTGGGACTCCCCCTCTTTATGAGGCTCCTCATTGTCTTCAGGGCCAGTGCAGAGCCTACAGGGACCAAAATCCCAGAGGTTGTCTCTGCCTCACCCCAACAGGCACTGCAAGGTGTGGTGAGCTCTCCAGGAACGAGCGCTGTCCTCAGCTCTTCAGCAACAGGAATGGGGAATAACTGGAGAACGTGCTTTTCTGATTTTAAAGCATATTCTTTTGTACAATCTACCACAGGAGAGATATGAAATGCCTTTCCAGTCATGTCAGTGACTTGCAGAGCAGTTTGGGTTATTTTTTCCTGCTCTCTGTAGGCACAAACATTTATAGACAAACACTCAGAAGATCTCACTACTTTGCAAAACTTCATCGTCTTTTTGCCTGATGCTAAAGACAAGAGGAAAATTAAAAATCCAGGTGAAAAATGTAGTTCATTTGCTTTAAATATTTTCAGTACAATTATTTGTATGACAAATGTTTGTAGAACTGGCTAAAGCCACAACAGTACACACAACCTTTTTAAGAACAATGTTTGGAGCCACCGTCACATCTCTACTTGGAGACCTCTAAAATTGGTAAAAGCTAGGAAAATCCACTGAAGGTGCAAAATGTCTCTCTCAATAACCTCATCACACTTCTTCCCAAATATGAGATACAGTTATTACATTAGGGTGAGAGGAAATGGCCTCAAGTTGCATCATGGGAGGTTTAGGTTGGATCTTAGGAAGAAGTTCTTTCTCCTACGAGAGTAGCTGGGTACTGGAACAGGCTGCCCAGGGAGGGGGTAGAGTCACCATCCCTGGAGGTGTTTAAAAACTGAATAGCTAGAGCCCTTGAGGCCATAGTCTAGGGGTTAGGGAGATGTCAGGATGAGGGCTGGAGGTCCTTTCCAGTCAGAATGATTTTGTGAGCCTGTGATTCAGCTGTAGAGTACAGTATCTCTCCATGGATGTGATTTACTGTTCCATTAATTCAGATATATTTTTTCCTGGGAAAGGCAATGGTCTTTGTCTTTTTTTCGGATGGTTATTCCTGTAAGCTTAATAGTAATTGCTCTGTTCGTGCCTGTAAAACAGAAACGAGTAGTATAATAAGAGTTGTATTGGAACAAAGAAAAGAATAAAGAAAGTTCTTGTGCAAAACCAGTAGGTCTTGGTTTCAGAGACAAACTGGCCTGCTTATTTGTCCTTCTGGATGGCAGCACAACCCTTTGACACAGCAGCCACTCACCCCAGTTGTGTTTCATCTGGAAACCTGCTGCCACCATTAAGATGTTAAGGAGGGCTGGACCCAGTATTGACTCCAGTGTAGTCCACTGCTAGTTGCTGGCCTCCAATTAGACTTTGTGCCACTGACCACTACCCTACAGCCAGCCTCTGCAGCCAGTAATTGCCACCTATTAAAGATGCTGGTTTCTGTGCTTCCAAGAGAAGTTGTACAAATCGTGACATGTAATTTACAAGGTCTTATTTATTTTCTGTCTTCCTTTGAAAAAACAGGAACAAGCAGGAGAAAGCGAGAAGAAAAATCTTACTGTAACTACAGTACAGAATGAAAGAGACTTAAGAAATTTATTCAAACAAATGTTTTGGGGAACTGAGTAGAAAATTTAGTCCAAAATCACTAATCCTAATCTATGAATCATGATCAGTAAATAATAAAACTAACCTATAACCTGGAAAAGAGGGGAGGATCTGCATGAGGCAGATGGAGATTATGAAGCCTACTCCGCATTGAAAGATACCTTCTGAAACCATTGATAATCTACAGCATATTACAGGCTCCACAGAGGAGTGTTTTGCCTTATGGTTCTGATCATAGAATCACAGAATGGCCAGAAGAGACCTTGAAGCTCATCCAGTTTCAGCCCCCCTGCACAGGCAGGGACACCCTCACTAGAGCAGGTTACTCAGGGCCCCATCCAACCTGGCCTTCAACACTACCAGCCACAGCATGACTGACACATGCATGCATCTCATGTGTGCAAACACCTACACTAACACGCTTCAATCATACTTGGAGTGGGCTGCCCCAAACCAGACCTCCTCCAAAAGCCAGTCAGGTTCCCTGAAGCACTGCTACAACTGAGCAGAGCTGACAGCTCGAGGACAAAGCTAGCACAGTAACATTGACATCAGCTACCTGGACTGAAGTATGAGCAAAGCAACTCAGGTGTGTCTGCAACTGAAAACCTAAATACATGCACAGGAATATTCACAATTAGAGTGATGCTAATTGGGTACCTGTTTTATAGACCTAAAGCCACAAAAGTGCCATATTTTTCCCATGCCACAATTTTATTATGCAACAAAACATACTAAAAAAGTGTTGTCCTCTGGAAACAAACAATATATTTATCTCAGCCCTCTGATTGCAGAGACTCATCTATAACTATACTTGGAAAGAAGGAAAACCACCTCTGCTTATTACTGGCCTATGCATTTTCAGAGCTTTACAAGTTCCCCACTGCTAGCCTTTTTCCTTTGTTTCTATGTGAAGTACAGAGCCTTAAGAAAAGACCTGTATCTTCTACTTTAGAACAGTCATTAGAATTCCCACATTCTCAACGCTTCCTGATGCTATGCTTAGCTGAAAAGCCAATACTGTACAGGACAAGTAACTGAAAAGCTCTTATAGCAGGTATTGGCAGGCAGTTGTGCGGGAGACAGCTGTGCTCAGTGTCCCAGCTGATGCCCCTAAGCAGAAGGCAGCAGACAGTGGCTGCCAGAGGAAGCTCTCACTGAAGACACACAAATCTAAGACCAGAACAAACAACACTGTGCCATTAAGCAGAGCTAAAAGAAAGTGCTAAGCCAAGGAGAGAGCTTCTGGCTTTTCCCATTTATTTTTAGAGGGCTCCTCAGCCTTCAGGGCCAAAGGCAAGGTGATTGAAGCATGCTGTGAAGCCAGACGCCCTGGGAAGCTTGAAATCATTAAAACATTCGTTTAGACAGAAGGAGAAAAAGATGAGCGAGTACAAATTCTAAAATGGAAAAAAAACTCCCTCTTGAATATCACCTCAGTTAATGTAACACCTAGTCACCTTGCAAGAGTCAGTTAAGTGACACGTTTTAGATTCATCCTCCTTTAATCCACAGTTCCTTTTACCTCCTTAAACTTTAAGGGGTTTTAACTTTTTAAGACTGCCATGCTCCTTGTGCCTGTCATTACAAAAGAAAGAAAAATACTTTCCAGTTGAAACAGAATTCATCTGTGTTCATCTCTCACCTGAGATTCTGCTTCACAGGCTTGGACAAACACCACAGAAAAGCCTGTGCGTGCCAACATGCATCATCCCTGCTGCAGACACCTCATCTTTTGCCACAGTGGAGTATCCACTACACAGATCACCATTCCATGTCAGGTGGCAGGCTAGGTGTGCTGAGCTGATTCCGTCCAGCACCTTCAAGTTGTTAAGACTCTGAGTGGATTTTTTATTTTTTTGGAGACTTGCATAGAGAACAGACAGAAAAGAGCAAGTGTCCATCACAGCCTCCACTGCACTATGGAAAGGCTTTTCAGCAAACCTTAGGAACTCACGACTGACTTGCCCAGGTGTTACTAATGCCATCTTGTAATTTGCCTGCAGGTAATGAATTCCACAACAGCTACAATTGTGGTGGCCAGGCCTGAGTAGTCTCCTTACTAACGGGACACACGAGACAGCCCTTGAGGAGACAACAGAACAGAAATTACTTATAAGAAACGCTAATACTTCCAACCTTGAACACTAATGAGTTCTGTGTGTAGAATTCAATCAACGGCACCTCTGCTCCAGATGTTTTTACCTTTATCAACTTTGATATCACCATCCTTTTAAAGGAGTTTAAATCTGCTGCAAGTTTTCTGTAATCTGATCTCCACCACAACTAGCTGTTTTCTAAAATTGTGAGGTAACGAGGTAAAGAAAGGAGGAAAACTCAGTATCACTGCTACGACACTGGAACGGATGCATAACAGAAAAATATGCCCTAGCAGTGTCTTGGATCAGACAGATATGTTTCAGAAATACCTTCAATACAGTAACTGTCCCTGCACTGCTTGAAGAGCAGCAGCAGATAGATTTTAGTAGGACTCAAATTCACCAGAAGCACCAATTCTCAAGCACAGCCTACAAAGTATGTATTTCTGTTACTGTTGGCCTGGATGAACACACAAGTGATGGATGCAACACAGCTCTCCTTCAGCCAGTTGCCTACAGAGAGCTCTAACATCACACAGTTGGTAAACTGGCACTCTTAGTTTTGGACTAAGTTGCTGAGAAGTTAAGAGATAATAATGCTGAGCCAGGCCTGGAGCTATTGCAGCTGTTGACAACTGTATCCAAGCAGTGCCAAGGCAAAGGTAATACTGAAGGTCCAACAGAGACCTTTCCATCTTCCCACCAACAGTCGTCTGATACACTTCAGAACTACAATCTCCAAGCACATTGAAGCTGGATAGCTGCCCTAACATTTGTACCTGGGGCAACTTTCACTGGGTCTTTTTCCTGTACACATTCCCCTCATAAACCCCACAGAATGGACGACCTTCTTGCCCACGCCAAGAGAACCAGTGTACTCGGAGTCTTGTAGAAGATATTGCCTGAGGGACTGAGGAATCCTAAACTGGCCACACACACCCTATTGGGTCTTGTACTTGGTTACGGATTGAGAAGCCCCTATTACCAGCATGAGCATTGCTGCAAGGGAACCTGCTGGCATGCCCTAGGTGGCAGCAGTGGATGCTGTGACAGAGATCACCCTGGGCTCTCAGGGCAGGAGAAATGTCTGTTTGCTACACAAAATAAAAGGCACTGCAGCAGGGAAGAGGAAGCACCCCACTGAGAGCATCTGTACTGTGTGCTGTGGGAAACCCATCTGGGCTCTGCCTAATGCTGCCTCAACAGGGAGCTCCCAGCCTCTCCAGGGACAGAAAGTTAAACCACTGTATCTATTCCTGGCTTTTCTTTTCTTTCTTAAAATGGCAGTTTTACCACCCTGTTCATTGGCCAGCCTTTCTTCCAGAGATCCAGAAAAAACCCTGCATGACTCCTTCCCTCCCTGGGTGTAGAATGAATGGAGGAAAGGAAAACAACCCCAATACATGGGCAGCGTAGCAACCCTTTACAACATTCTCATTGCTTTCACTTTATTTTTGTGCTCTCAACTTCATGTACAATTACAAACTGTTAATACCTGCAGTCTTTATGGATGCTGTGCATGTTTTTAACAGGTATGTGCATGCATACGCACTCCTTTAGCCTCCTCTGTTACAGACTATGGAAAAAAAACAAGTTTTCTTAAATTAAAAATCAATAATTACAATCAACATTATAAAAACAACTCACAAAAAGCATAAACTGTGCCAAGACACGCAGATTATGAGGAACAAAAGGGGAAGTCTGAGACACCCCGGTAACGCTTCACAGCCACAGTTTTACAGGCACTCCACACTCTGCCTGTAAAGCCACACATTACAAACAACTACTCTCAATATCAAATGGAACTGAAATTTTGACAGGAATCTGAAACATTTAAAACAGCCTGATAACTATTTGGAAATAATTAACCACAGAACGACAAGGGCTGGAAGGGACCTTGAAGATCACCCAGTTCCAATTCCCCTGAACAGGCAGGGACCCCTTCACTAGATAAGTTTACTCAGGGCGCCTTCCAACCTGGCCTTCAACACTGCCAGGAATGGAGCAGCCACAGCTTCCTTGGGCAACCTGTTAAAGCATCTCAGCACCCTCACAAGAAAGAATTGTTTCCTAACATCCAACCTCCATCTCCCCTCTTCAACTCTGTAACCCTTTCCCCTTGTCTTCTCACTATGCACCCACGTCAAAAGCCCTCCCCCAGCTTTCTTGTAGCCCCCTTCTGAGATTGAAAAGCTGCTACAAATGTCTACAAATAAATTTCACTTTCTTAAGAATGCTCCCCAGAATATTCAGATGTCCTATCACCACAGCAAACACTAAAATATTGGTGGAAGAGAGGAACCAGCACCTTTAATTGTAACAGAAAATGGGACTACATCACAAAGGCAAATAATTTCAGTAGAGTAGCAGCTGTAAAAGTAAAGGTCACCCCTCAGATCACTTTCAGGATTTACATACTCCAACAAGATTAAGTTGTTAACACAGAAGTGAATTCTGCAGCCAGAACTGTGGGTACAGCCTGTGCCATGAAAGGCACTGGGATATAACTTCCAAGAAGATAATCAATACTTTATACATCTTTGTAATTGGTAAAGAGGTCACAAAAAATTCAAAGGAAAAACCAGTGGCAGTAATCAACTTCCTAAGAAAACATTCTGGTAAGAAGAGATAGAGGGGAAGCAGAAGAAAGTAAAATGTGAATAAACGAACAGTGGACCCTGTTCTTGAGGAGAAAACTCTCCTCCTACTCTGCCCTGGTGAGACCACATCTGGAATATTGTGCCCAGTTCTGGGCCTCTCAGTTCCAGAAGGACACAGAGCTGCTTGAGAGAGTCCAGTGCAGAGCCACAAAGATGATGAATGGAGTGGAGCATCTCTCTGATGAGGGAAGGCTGAGGGAGATGGGTCTCTTCAGCTTGGAAAAAAGGAGACTGAGGGGTGATCCCATGAATGTTGACCAATATGGAAAGGATGGGTGGAGGTCAGGAGGAAGAGGCCAGGCTCTGCTCAGTAGAACCCAATGACAGGACAATGGGCAAAGGGTGTCAACTGGAACAGAGGAGGTTCCACACAGATATGAGAAGAAACTCCTTCCCAGTGAGGGTGACAGAGCCCTGGAAGGGGCTGCCCAGAGGAGTTGTGGAGTGTCCTTCTCTGGAGACGTCTAAAACCCACCTGGACATGTTTCTGTGTGACTGGATCTAGGAGATCCTCCTCTGGCAGGGAGATTTGATTGGATGGCCTTTTGAGGTCCCTTCCAATCCCTAAATTTCTGTGATTCTGTGATTGTAAAGCTCCCCATCTTAAAATAACATCAGAGTTGTTTTTCTCACTCATTCTGTATATGAATGACAGCAGTTATAGTCCTTATTTACACAAAGTACCCCCACACACACCCAAAGTCAATGGTAACTGCTCTATGTCCCTCAAAAATGACTCAAAAAACTCAGGTCAGTATTTAAAAATTGCTCTAAAAGGAATGAAGGATTTCCACAGACCCACCTTCACCAGTGCTCCAGAAATTAAGCTGCACCTCTGTGGTGTATTTCCCTCCTAAGTCTACAGTCTTTACTTCTGAGAATTTGGCAGGAAAAAAGGAATGGAGCTTCCCGATCTCGCATTTGGTTACAGTCGGTGTATTCTACATCCACAACAATAGTGCTGTGTGACCGGTCAGTCTGTTCCCACCCAGGCAGAAGGTATTGTCCTCAGCTAAAAATCCTGCATAACAGAACAACTCAGGAGCATTCAGATAAGCCTAAAATAATGCTAACAACCAAACTGTTCTAAAGGCATGACAGAAATAATATGATTGTTTCAGAAGCAGAAGTTACATTCATTTAAGGTGAAATGTAAATGTAAAACAAAAGAGTGAATAACCTATCAAGCAAAAATGACTCTGACTAAATTGATAGTCATCTGGTAAAACTCAAGTGTAGTAGAAAGACTAAGCTACTGGCATGTGGCAATGCCGGACAAATGTACAATAAATACTGCAGGCAAACTCAAGGGAATTCTGTTCCTTCTTTGTCGCTGTCTACCCACTGCTGATCACTGCCTCTGGTGCCTTCTCGCTTCACAGACAGTAGCGTGAAGGAATGAATACATTTGGACCCACTCCCCAAGCACCCAGTCAAAATCCTGACTACACACAAAGGGAGTTTGCTTCAGAGTGACCTGCAAGGCACAGCATGAGCAGGCTGAGGCCAGTGGAACAGCCCTGTTTGCTACACACTGAGCGCAACAGCCCAACACAAACTGGCGCAGCCAGTGAATCATTTCAATATTCAAACCAGCTACTCTCCATCCTGTATCTTGTTCATTACAAATACTTGTATTTCCTTGGAGTTTGAGCCCTTTGGACTTTATATTTCAGGTTTGTTCTACATAATACTAATGGCTAGAAATATTACAACTTTACAGAGTCCCCTGAAATAACAATTCCTGACACAGGTAGCGATAGAAATTCCAGTATTTCAACAGTCTGTTGCACTGAGCACAATCCCTGATGCCTAGCATTTGGTACAGTAACACAATCAAAAAACCAACTAAATCAATCCAGTATTGAATGAGCTTATTACACTTATCTAATTTAAAGTGATTTCGTGTCTGTATTACTCTCTTCAATTTTTTTCATATAAGCCTCACAATTAACCAAGCAAGAAAGCACATTATCAGACCCAGAATTTAGCCCACATAGCATCATCTCCAAAATACAGTGAAATCAGTGTCTCTTCAACAAACAGAATCAAAAGTTATGCAAATATTTTAGCTCCATTTAGTTTTACCACTTTTCCAAGTTTTGACAAAATTGATTCTTTTGATTGACTCCAAAAGCAAAAGGAGCCCGTCATGCAATATTTTAGAACAACTTCTGCTAAAGCAAGATATATAAATGTGTTACTGCATCCATCTCTGCCTCACTCACCATAAAGCCTATTTCATTATATATGGCAGAGACTGTACGCTAACTAACAAGAAGGGAACATTTTCAGCTCGCATTCTGTGTCTAGTAATCATCCCAGAAGAGTGCATACAGTTATGAGAGCTGTACTAGGAAAGCAAAAATGGGAGCTTCTTCCATATTTTCCAGACTGTTACTCATCTCAGTCATCCTATTAATCTTTGCTGGACAGAGATTTTGTGTAAATGCTGGTAGCCTGCTAGCATTTTTCCAGACATACAGGAAGGGATGGTCCATGCCCCAGGGAGCTCAAATTCTAAAGACAGACAAGTGGGGAGACAGAAGACAAGAAACTGAAAACTAAACCAAAACAACTACATTGACTGCTAGTATCACAGCAAAATTTGACCTGTAAGCTGTGAACATGACAAGGTACAAGGATGACGGCTGGAGGGGAAGAAACAGCAGATTAATTCTTCTAGGTTGTTCCATGCACAGAGCAGAAAGCAAAATTGAGTGTGAAAAGAGCTGACAAACAAGCGAGTAAGAAGCTTGACAAGCAAACTGCAAGCAGAAAGTGAGAGATTCCAGTTTAGCTCCAGTCATTTTTTAGCTTCTAAGTAACTCCTTTCATTATGGTACTAGGGCTTTATTAATCAAATCACTTGAGCACTGTCAACATTCTCAAAACAGTCCTTTGTTACATCTAAGCCCCACAAAAACAGGAATTTCAATAGAAAGGTCATTCAGTTTCCTTCATTCAGGAGATCTACTGGATTTAAAGTCAGCCCTTGCTGTCAGACTGAAAATGCAAATTACATTTCTATCTTATTTTTCTCCACTGTTTTTTGCAAATTTAATAGGTCAAGTGTTACACAAGCACTGCTACAATTCCACGGAGTGGATGCACAAGGCTTTTCGGACAGAAAAACAAGTGCCAGAGACCCTTGGGAGAACTGGCAGAAAGTAGCTACAGGAATCCCAGGTTTGCAGGGCAAGTACAGACTGCCCGATCCCATCCTTGACGGAATTCCTTTCCCTTGCTTGCTTGGCACATTTTTGCTCAGGTGAAATCTGCAAACCTAAGCAGTTGACTCACCAAAAATACCTCGAGTGGCACCAAACACATTGAAAACTTCCTTTTTTTTAAGCAAGACTTAATATTCTCCTAAACTTTCTATGGTTAAAGGCCACTTAGAATCATTTGCAATTCTACTTCTCTAGAGTCATTTTCTTAGAAGATTTTCTGTTCTGTTATCTAAGTATCTAAACACCAAGACTAAAAGGCACGACTACAGTCTGTTAACAATTTTGTTGGAAGTTTGTCTAAAAAAATTTCAATATTAAGCAATAAGATGAAGGCTCTGATCCAAAGTCTGTAAAAGCCATTCAGATTTCCTTGAGATTAAAAGTGTTGTTGGAAGAACTTGTGGTTTGAATGAACAAGAAAAACAGTTATAAGAATAAAAAAATCCATTTCAGATGATCGCACTGTGTCATAGCATCACACAAAGTCTGAGGCTGGAAGGGTCCTTTGGAGGTCAGTCAGGGCCACCTAAAGCCAGTTGCCCAGGACTGTGTCCAAATAGCTTTTGACTATCTCACTAAGGTGTGAGACTCCACAACTGGGCAGCCTATGCCAGTGCTCAGTCTGTCACAGCAAAGACCTTTTAGTAAAGAACTTTTTCCTGATTTTCAGAGGGAATCTCCTCAGTTTTGGTTTGTGCCAGCTGCCTCTGGTTCTGTTACTGTGAACCACTGAAGACTGTCTAATACTTCTTTGTGCAGTCTCTTCAGATATTTGTGTGTATTCAGCCTTCTCTTCTCCCAGCCATAAGAGATCAGTCATCAGTGACCACTTCAGTTGCATGTCACCTGCAGACTTACTGAGGATACACTCCACTCTCCCTTCCAGATCATTAACGAAGACGTTAAACAGACTGAACCCACTACTGACCCTGGGGGTACACTGAGAGCTATGGTCTTCAGCTACACTTTGTGCCACTGATCCCTGACTGTTCTAACACTTTTCAAGTCCAATCATTTAATCACAGAAGTTTCTAATTGTTCAAGCATGACTACCCCTCGGTGAATCCATGCTGACGGCTCCTGATGATTTCCTTGTCCTTCATTTGCCTGTGAATTTCAACTAAACCCTCTTTACAGATCCCCTTCCAGGAAGTCAATGCAGTTTAAGCTTGAATATACAACAGATACCTGCGAAGCTCTATCTTTAGAGCAGCCAAGTGAGAGAAGCGTCATGCATTGGGATGCAGCAAGCAATCCTACTGCCGTGCTCTGAATTTCAGAAGATAGCATTTGGCAAGAGGCAGCTGGGCTGCAGTATTTGTTCAAAACTAACCAAAGGGTACAGCTTAGAGACTGCTAGCAGAGATTAGAAGTAAAAGAGTACGCTCATATTCCAGAAATCCATTTTCCAAAGACAGTAAGCTATCCAGAGCTGCTATTAGGAAAGTGCATGTTTCTACATAAAAAGGAAGCTAGACCCTTGTTGGAGACTCGGGTCTCTTTTGCTGGCTGTACCTCAGCTTTCCTGTAGTGACTAATAAACCACTTCCCTGCCCTCTGCCTTGGCTTCCCAAACTCTACCCCTTCCATTCGATCCATTTTCAAGGTAAACTCTTCCAGCTGAGAGATCATGTGCCATGAAAGTTCATTCCTGATCACAATTTGAACCACTAGGTGCTGCTGCAATACAGACAATAAATAATTACAGCCTAAAATGTCCCATAAAATTATCAGAGATCTACGCTGTAGGTGACAAGACTGACCTTGGTCAGCACATGTACTCAGCACATGAGTACTTAGTGATGACATCCTTTTGCCACACTGCAACAGAAAATGAGCAGATTACAGTGTGGGGAGTAATACTCTGGTTTTCTCAGACTACAAGATTTATTCACTGATCCTTGATTCAAAAGCCACATGAAAATCAAGCATAGATTGGTCTGTTTGCCATCAGACTCTCTTTCTAAGCTAAGTATAAATGGCTAGAAATATGCCAAAGCTCACTCTCATAACAGGATTCCAGAAGAGCAAGTAATGGACTGCATACCCGCTTGTCGGGGTAAAACAGGACCCTTCCTTTGAAACTCCAGGGAAAGCAGTTTTCTAACTTAAATGTGTGCACAAGTATCTTAGTTTCCTTCTAATGTCACCAACCAAACTAATTCCTTTTTTAGGAGGGGTTAAGCTTTCCACTGCTGTTAACAAGAAACTAAAAATCATTTGTGAAGGGAAAACATCTTGAAACCTTCTGGATTAGTGAAAATGTACAAACAGTCACGTAGCTGCACTGTCAAAGACCCTGACACCCTCCCTACAAGAAAGCAAAGGTAGAACAAGCACTACTAAGAGGCAGTTGACTGCTTTTGGTGCTGCATAAATGTTTGGGTTTATGTGACAAGTGAATCCCATCTCTCACCCTCCTCCTTCCATTATAAATTATTCTCTGCAGGAAGAACTGGTCAGTCATCACTGCTGACTCTATCTGTTTGTATCACCTGGTTTGACCGTTTTACAATACAATCTCACCTAGGAATTTGTTTCATCGATCAGAAGGGACCACTCGATCAGACTACAGAATCTGGCCCATGGCTTTCTTCCCCAAACAGACAAGGAACAGTTGTTTAAACAATGACAGATAAGCCTGAGAAAACCTGACAATTTCCTCCTGCATCCTCTCTCTGGCTCCTACAGCTGCTGAAGGAGGACAATGCTTTTCACTTTTCACCCACTCTTTTCTTGGAATTCCTGACAAGAGTTACTCCAATGCCAATTACCCTAATGCTTCCACATCTCTTTCCTAATACAGATTTGTCTGGCATTTGCTTCCGTAGACTCCTGATCCACAGTGTATTTCTTCTAAAGAAATTCAGAAATGCGGATCCAAGATGATCTGACTACCATGCTCCATGGAACTGCCAGCTGTCTGGTTTGGGGTTCGGAGTTGGGTCTTTTCCCTTCCAAGATGCTGGGACAAAATAAACAGTGACAGGAAGCAGTCACTATTTCCCAAAACTTAAAAAAAAAATCTTACCAGTTTCTTCAAACTACTGGAAAGAGAAAATCCAGTTTTGCCTTCACAAAATCTACTTGTCAGCACTGAATTTCATGCTACTTTTTGGTTGCCTCCCTAATTTGAAATATTACTTCATTTATATTAGAGGACTAGTGCCCTTTAGTCAAACTAAAATGCCCAGTAATTCCACTCCTACCTAAAGATAAGCATAAAAACAGCTATTTTGTAGTTATATGCAGTCTGCCCAACTTATTTTAAATCCCTGACACCTACTTACAAGGCTGGACCATGCAGAAGGAGGATTATTTGTCTGCTTCACTTCAAAAGAAACTCCTGGGATAAAATTAATATGCTTAGGCGGCAGACTGCAATCAACATTTGGGTCTTCAGCGTCTCTTTCAGTATCATCTTTATTTTTGTCTAAAATGGCAAGCTTCTAAATGTGAATCAACAACCCTTCGATAGTGCAGAAGAGCTTGCCTTGGTGTGTTTGTTTTTATCCTTGCCACCAACCCGCAATGAATCACTGGGCCAAGTCTTGCTTACATGTGGTGCCTGGCATGAGCATCCCTGTAAGCCAGCCCTAAACAGTCGTGTGCTTCCAACAGCTACAGCCATCAGGGCACACTGAAGAAATAAAATCTGCTATTAGTATGAAGAATTTAGAAACGGGTCTCAAAGCAGACATCAAAATAAGATGACACTTAGTACTGGATAAGCTTTAAATCCCCACTCCTCCATTTGCGGACAGGAATAATGCTTCCCTATATCAGAGAAGAAAAGACATTTTACTTTCAGACAAACCGAGCTGCTGAGGTGACAAATTATGAAACACTTGGCAGGAAAACTCATTTCTTTTTATCCATTGTACTCCTGGGACAGCAAAGAAGGTTTATTGCTCGCAACAACTTATTAAGTTAAAGAAATGCACAGCTACATATTTACTGCATTGATGAACGAAGTTTCCTGTAAGAGAGGAAGAATTTGATAACTACATGCTAACATGATGTTCAGGCTTAAGGAGACGAGCATTTTAAATCCATGCTCTTACTACATTTGATGTGCTGAGGTTTATAAGCTCTACAACATTGAACATAGTTTTTTGAATGTATAATTAAAAGGCTGAGTAAGGTCCCTGGATTCAGTAATGCGTAATGGAAGAGCACACACTTGGAGTTTTATAGCAGAATTTAATTTTTCTCTAATTACCAAAATAAACTCTGCATTATTTTTTGCAGTTATAAACAGAAAGGCATCCAAAGAAGCTTACTGGTTTTGACTGCCATTCTTCTAAGGAAATCTATTTCCAGCACCTATCATAATTTTACTGTTATAAATGGCCCTGGTAAGATGTTATAGAGCAACAGATACATACAGCTTGTCATATAATCATTAGGGATCAGAAGGGACCTCGAAAGATCATCTAGTCCAACCCCCCTGCCACAGCAGGATCACCTAGACAAGTCATACAGGAACATGCTCAGATGAGTCTTGAATGTTTCCAGAGGAGACTCCACAACCCCCCTAGGCAGCTTCTTCCAATGCTCTGTTATCCTCACTGGAAAGAATTTCCTTCTGCTATCTATATGGAACCTCCTCGGTTCCAGCTTCCACCCATTGCCCCTTGTTCTAGCACCAGATGACATTGAGAAGAGCCTGGCTCCATCCTCCTGACACCCACCCCTCACATAGCTATAGACATGAATGAGGTCACCCCTCAGCCTCCTCTTCTCCAAGCTAAAGACACACAGCTCCCTCAGCCTTTCCTCATAAGGGAGCTGTTCCACTTCCTCCATCATCTTCATTGGTCTATGCTGGACACCTTCCAGCAGCCATGTGTCCTTCTTGAACTGAGGCGCCCAGAACTGGACACAAGATGTGGGGAGAAGAACCTCCCTCGATCTGCTAACCAACCCCCTTCTGATCCCTCCCAGGATGCTGTTGGCCCTCTTGGCCACAAGAGCACATTGCTGGCTCATAGTCATCCTGCTGTCCACTAGGACCCCCAGGTCCCTTTCTCCTACACTGCTCTCCAACAGGTCAGTCCCCAACCTATCCTGGTACCTGGGGTTGTTCTTGTCCTGAGGAAAATTTCACAGCACTCCATTTCACTCTTGACCCTAATGATTCTATGATTCTCCATGCAATGAGCCAGATGTCCAGACTTTCTCCATCCATGGAGCCTATGGTCCTGTCTTATGCAAGGTTTGCACCCTTACAAGTGAAGGACTTGGGGCATCATTTGTTTGAAAACAAACACAAGTTCATGTTCGGATGCATTTAGATTCTAATTCAACCTGTTTCAAAACCCCTCTCCCTGATTACTGAGAGACTCAATCACTCACGAAAAATAACTTTTGGAAGTCCAGATGCCCCAACAGCTATCAGAAACTTCTAATAAATATTCTGACACACAAATAGTCACAATTGTAATCAGGCAGTTGCTTTACGGTGAAAGAAAATAGATCAACAAGGTTTTTTTCCATTTTCCTTGCATAGGTTTGCAGTTCCATGGGACAGAGGTGTATATATATTTTTATATATTCATTTACAGTTACAACACCTGGCTCCAAGAATTATAGCTCCATTAAGAAATATCTATATAAATGTTAGTCCCTAATACATTGATTTCAAACTGTAGTTAAAAATGCAGTATCTCTAATAAAAACAGCTTCAGGAAACTATTTTGTTGGGATTTTTTTTCCCCAGTCATGTAGTTTTCCCAATTCAAGACACCTTCCCATTTATTTCAGTGCAAAGCCTCTGCCTCAGCAACACCATCAATCCTCCTACTTCCCAGTAATTTCTTTGCATTGGACTCAAAACCAATAATTAGATTCCTAGCAAAATTTCACTGGTTAAAAAAGTTAATGTGATTACAGAACCACTAGTAGGCATCTGCCAAAGCTGAGTGACAGTCCTGCTTTTAGTTTCAATAATTGGCTGAGTGGTTGGAAGAGGGATACACTACAAAATGCCGCAGAAACCAGACTCAAAAATGCTCTGTTTGTAGAGCACAAACACAGATACACAGACACACAGACCATTAGGGGTTGGCAGGGATCTCCAGGGGTCACCATGTCCAATTCTCCTGCTCCAACAGGACCACAGAACCTAGGGCAGGACACACATGATCACATCCAGATGGCTCTTAAGAGTCTCCAGAGAAGGAGACCCCACAACCTCCCCTGGGCAGCCTCTTCAGTGCTCTGTGACCTTACAGTAAAGAAATGCTTCCTCATATTGAGCGGAACTTCCTGTGCTCCAGCTGACACCCAGTGCCCCTTGTCCTATCATAGAGCCCTCCACTGAACCCTCTCAGTCAAGACTCTATCTCTCTTGAACTGGGGAGCCCAGAACTGCACACAATACTCCAGATGTAGCCTCACTAGGGCAGAGTAGAGGGGGAGAAGAAACACCTTTGCTCTGCTGGACACCTTCTTCTTGATCCATCCCAAGATTCCATTGGCCTTCTTGGCCACAAGAGCACACTGCTGTCCAATTGAGAGCTTGCTGTCCACAGGAACTCAAAGGTCTCTCTCCACAGAGGTGCTCTCCAGTAGATCATGTTAAATGCAAGTATTCTATTCAAATAATTTCAAACTCAGCCAATTTAAGAAACAGGAAAAAGAAATAAGAATGTGGGTTTTGTTAAAGCAGCTGGCATTTGCTTCAGAAATAGCAAATCTGTGGAAGGAAACAAAATGAACTTCATTCCTCAAAAACAGCCAGCTGCTATCAGACAGGTAGATCATAATGTACAACACCAAGCATTCTGGATGGGAAAGAATGTAGGAGGATTTTATGAAGTTACTTTTGTCCTCCCAGCACTGAATTTTCTGAATTCAGGAAAGGGCGTGTGTGCTGGGTATAGGTAGCAACGTTCCAAGCTGATAAATTACTTTAGAAATATCAGGATTATGTCATTCTTTATTGTCTGGGGGGGATGTCAAATTATGAATCAGATACTCCCATTATTAAACCTAGGTAATTGTGACGAGCTTTTCACTGGTTTAACCATAGCTTGATGCCAAAGTTCATTTTAGCTCCCTTAAAATACTACCTTAAGAGTATGATCCCTCTCTTGAATCACACAAGCAGATTTAAGAGAGCAGATTTCTTTCGAAATATAAGTTTTCCAAATTTAAGGTTACTCAGGGCTCCATCCAGCCTGGCCTTCAACACTGCAGGGATGGGGCAGCCACAGCTTCCTTGGGCAACCTGTTCCAGCATNTCCTCAGAGATTGGAAAGCTGCTGGAAGGTCACCTGGGAGCCTCCTTCTCCCCAGGCTGATCAACTCCAGCTTGCTCAGCCTGTCTCATAGAGGAGGTGCTCCAGTCCTCTGACCATTTTGAGTTGATCTCCTCCGGACACCTTCCAGGAGCTCTCTGTCCTTCTTATGCTGGGGACTTCAGAACTGGACACAGTATTTCAGGTGGGGTCTCACCAGTGCAGAGCAGAGGAGGACAAGCTCACCAGCTAATCCTGCATGTTACCTCCTCACTTGCTGTCACAGTGTTGGAGCTGAATAAAATGAAGGACCATTACCTGCTAGCTGCAGACAGGAAAAAAAATAAATCCATTCTAGCTGTTAAATGAATAGTGAGAACAGCATGATAGCAATAGCTTTTTGCAATTCTTTAACGTCAGATCAAGAGCATTTTGTAACATGAACACTACCACTGTTCCCCATGTATTTAAATAACCTTACACTGATAAAACAGTTACTGGGTCAAACAAATATTTGTTGGGCTTGGGCTCTCTTACAGTGGCAAACAGAAAAGAGCTCAGCAGCATTAAGCAAAGCATGTAGCAATACTTCCACATAACACTGTCAGGCCCCAACTTTTCAGACTCCAAAGACTGTAAGCAATATTTACCCTTATTTTCCATAGTGAGCACTGTTTTCATTAATGAATGAACAGGAGCCAGCAGGGTGCCCAGGTGGCCAAGAAGGCCAGCAGCATCCTGGCCTGTAACAGGAATGGTGTCACCAGAAGGAGTAGGGAGGTGATCCTGCCCCTGTACTCTGCACTTGTGAGACCACACCTTGAGTACTGGGATCTG
Organism: Upupa epops; assembly: GCA_013397515.1. Taxonomy (NCBI): domain Eukaryota; kingdom Metazoa; phylum Chordata; class Aves; order Bucerotiformes; family Upupidae; genus Upupa; species Upupa epops. Next base: position 950,321 of record VZRI01000219.1, read on the forward strand.
GATTTGGGTGCCACAGTATCACAAAGACATTGAGGTGTTGGAGCAGGGCCAGAGAAGGGCAATGAGGCTAGGGAGAGGGCTAGAAAACAGGCCCTATGAGGAGCGGCTGCAGGAACTGGGGTTTTCGAGTCTAGAGAAGAGAAGGCTGAGAGGAGACCTTAATGCTCTCCACAACTATCACCTTAAAGGATGTTGTAGGGAGGCTGGTGCTGGTCTCTGCTCCAAAATTACTAATGAGAGGTGGAGGGGAAATGGCCTCAAGTTGCATCAGGGGAAGTTTAGGTTGGATCTCAGGAAGAAGTTAATTCCTGAGAGAGTGGTTGGGCACTGAAACAGGCTGCCCAGGGAGGTGGTGAAGTCACTATCCCTAGAGGTGTTTAAAAAACAAGTAGCTAGAGCACTTGAGGCCATGGTCTAGGGGTTAGGGAGATGTTGGGATGAGGGCTGGACCTGATGATCCTGGAGGTCCTTCCCAGCCATGATGATTCTATGATTCTATAAAAATTTTGTATTCACAATACTGTACAGCAACAAGTTACCCACTGCACTGTATGCAAAGAACCTTCTCCATTTCTCAGAATGAGAATTCAGCATGCTCTATTTGATGGTCCCTCCTTCTTGAAGTGAAAGAGGTCTTGCAAGTGAGGCAGCACTGTGACCTCCCTCTCCAGGACACAGCACTGTCCCACAGTATTCAAACCAAAGCAGAGCATGTCAGGGTCAGCAGCCAGGGTCAACCACAATCCCACCATCTGCATCTAGCCCAGCTGGCCTTGACCAACAGCAGCCAGTCCTGCAGTATGTGCAGAAGTGATTGCAGATTATGTTCTTACAGATCAGCCACCGGCACTTGAAGTAGCAGAGAGACCACTTCCCAGTGGTACTGAGAATCATCAGGAAGCAACATAATAAAGCGACAGCCTGTAATAAAATTATTATAGTCCATAGGAGCCAGGAGAAGATAATTACTGTGCATGCTTTTACAGCTGAAAAGAGCATGTCCTGGTTTGAGCTAAAACAGATTCAATCCTCTGTTCAGTGATTTTACTTCTCAGCTCAGTCTCTTCTAAGTGACTGCACTTTCTAGAACTAACAGCCTACTTCTGCTTTCAGTGTCTGCTTCTACAAGCGATAAGATCTGATTGCTCACAGTGGCTACTGAGGATTGGTTTGCGGAAAGGCTCTAGTTTATACTGGGGTCCTGTGGAGACTGAGGTCACCGCTGATTCTTGAGTGCCGTGCTGGTGTGCCACAAGTGAAAGGGTTGTAAGTAGGTACAAAGTCACACTTGGGGGATGAGGAGGACAGGACAGGTGACCCAAAGCTGACCAACAAGATATTCCACTGCATACACATCATCTTCAGCACACTACTGAAAGATCAGGAGTCAAGCTGTCTTCTTCAATGGCTGGTAGCCATGGAGGACTCTGGCTATTCTTCTGCCTTCAAACCCAATTTGCAAATTCTTAAATCCAGTTCCTGTCTCCTGCCAAGCCCAGTCTGGAATTTCCCACTGCAGAATCAATGATGACATCACCACTGGGGGAGTCCTTACTGGTTTTGTCTACCACAAAATTCCAGAAAATTCATGGTTGAAAAGTTCCTCCCAGATCACTGAGTCCAAGCATATGCACAACAACAACAAAACCCAAACCCTGATAAGACACCAGCGTCAAATACACTCAACCAGATAAAACACAGAATAAACCCCCCACAGTCTCTGCCGCTATATCATTATTTGCTTATTAATAATAATTCTATTCTTTTTATTATTACGATTTCATTAAAGCTATTTTATGGGGTTTTTTTCATACTCATAAATACCTCTTATCCTTATTCCCTTTCTATTCCCCTTCCAGGATGGGCGTGGGACCAATAGAGAGCACCTATCCTTCATTTAGTGGCCAGCGCAGCCTCAACTGATGACAATGAGTTATATAAATATTGATGTATTTTAAATAAAACTTACAACTTCTGTGAGAGTCATGAGTGAAAATTCTCATCTAGGTGACCAAATATGCTTTCCAAATGCTGTAAATATAGAGACCTAGGACATCAGGGGAAGACTGAGTGTCTTCAAGAACAGTGTGGCCAGCAGAACTAAGGATGTAATTCTCCCCCTGCACCAGGCACTGCTGAGACCTCATCTCGAGCACTGGGGGCAGGTGTGGGCCCCTCTCTTCGAGAAAGAAATTGAGGGGCTGAAGCAGGTCCAGAGAAGCAATGAGGCTGGGGAAGGGACTGGAGGGAAAGTCTGATGAGGAGAGGCTGAGAGAGCTGGGGTTGTTTAGCCTGGAGGAGACTCGGGGGACCTTCTCCCTCTCTATAACTACCTGAAGGGAGGTTGTGGTCAGGTGGGGGTCGGGGTCTTCTCCCAGACAACTAGTGATAGGACAAGAGAGCAGGGCCTGAAGTTGTGCCAGGGGAGGGTTAGGTTGGATGTTAGGAAGCCCTTCCTCATGGAAGGAGTGATCAGAGCCTGGAATGGACTGCCCAAGGCAGTCCCCAAGTCCCCAACCCTGGAGGTGTTTAAGGACAGATTGGCTGTGGCCCTTCGTGCCCTGGTCTAGCTGATTGTGGCAACGTTAGGTCATGTGCTGGAATTGACAATCTTAGGTCTTTCCCAGCCTTAGTAAGTCCAGGATTCTGTGTCTACTAGGAAAATCAGAAGACAACTGAATCCTCAAGACCCACAATATGCAGAAGTAGAAACTCTGAGACCCCAGATATGCAGAGGGCTAGGCACCATGGTTAGGGTTCCTGTCAAAACATCCAAGACAAAGCAGCACAGCAGGGCAGCTGTCTTAAATGCTTTCTCCATTCACACCACGAATTTAATCCTGGTAATGGCATCATTAAAGAAAGAACAGCAGGTGAAAAACTACTAGGTGAATAAGCTGCAAGATCGTACTTGTCCACATGGCTTATGATCACTACATCACTTCCAAGCAGCAATCTTAAAGCATCTGCAGCAAACCCATGATACAAAGCTCTTTTCTTCACAGAAGGAAATCACTTCAGTGCTTAGAATATTTCAAAAGCATTAGCATTTTTCTCAGTCCTTCCAATATTCATCTCCTTACACTAAGCGAGGGTAGACTATAGAGACAGGGACATCAAGCTAAAAATAGCCTGTTTGAATTGTGAAGTCAGGGAGAAAACTAGAGAAAGTATTTGACACCAACCAACAAGCCCGAAGAATTCTTCACTTAAACTGAAGCAGTATTCCGAATTTCAGATATTCAAGCAATGTGGAATAGAAATTTTGAAAAGTAGAGGCAGTGACTAGATTTTCTTCCCATGAATAATGGAGCAGATAAAATCGATAAAGGTTTTTTTTGAAAGAATCTGACAGTTGAGTAGTAAAAACCTGGTAAGGTGGCACAGACAACATGAGAGTCAGTATCAGAATAAATTACGACTGAAGGGCGTAGGAATCTATCATGAAAGAACATGTAAATGAGGCTTTTTGGGATAGATATTATGAGAAGCGTTACGATCGGGTAGAATTAGTCTGCTTTGGTTGTGGAAATGCAGAACGTGAGCTGTACTTTTGGTCCCTGCTTAAGTAATCTGTGAATTTTTTTTTAGTAGTTTTAATGAAGCTGGTCATCACTCATGTCTAGCAATAATAGCATGTCAATTAATTATCATCTAACCTCTTCCTTGCCTGTCAAGACCTTGGTCATGTGACTGGAAAGCCACAGTGATATTGCAGGCACTGTGTTATTAGTTTAGACGAGGAGTCAGCTCATCAGTAGTGAAGTACTTTAAAAATTGGCAGCAGAAATATGATTACAGATAGTTATTTGAACATTCTCCCTGCCATTGTCTAAGAACAGACCTTGCAAAGCAAAAAAAACTAGAAAGGAAAGCAAACCCAAGAAAGATGTAAAAGATACCAACAAATCCCCTGATGGGATTCAAAGCAGACGAGAATCACAAAAGCAAAGGAAAGATAAGAGCTCAGAAAGCAGAAAATTACCAAAATGATCAAATATACAGAGCTCATGGACAAGAAAGGGCCTGACATGTCATGGGAAAGAGGTCACAACTTCAGAGCAAATTTTTAGAGAATTTCTTTCAGAATTTGCAAGACAAACAATGGGTAGTGAAATCACACAGAAGAGCTGGCAGACTTTTCATTGGTTACAAAGCCGAAGGAGTTAAGAAAATTCCAGTTCTTGTTTTCCTCTTTCACATACAGGAGATAACAGTATATTTGAGATTTAGTTTTTCTTCCTGGTTTCAGTGTTTTGCAAAGATACCAAACAGTAAAGCCTCAAGCAGAAAGCCATTTAAAAGCCTACAACTATTACCCTTCTCATTGATCCCTATAAGGAAAGGAAAAAGGTATGAAAGGATGAGAGAAGGTGAATAACTGACTTTCCTTAACACAGTCTACTGAACATTAAGCATTATGATTTTTTCTCCTTCTGAACACTGAGTTATTACATCCCAACACAGAAGCAGTCTGACAGCACATACTCTTCACAGACACAAATGGGTCCTAGTGCAGTTCACAACTACAGACTAGAAAACACCCAAGATGTACTTATATCATTCGATCAGCACAACTGTGCTTCTGCCAACACAGAGAAATTCATTTTATAAAAGTAAATGAGCAAATTAAATTAGGTTACATAAAACACATCAATACTGCCACCAAAGTCTTACTGCTTTTTCTACAGAATCACAGAATTATTGGGGCTGGAAAAGCCCCCTGAGCTAATCCAGCCCAGCCCAGGACGTAACATCACCACATCAGCCAGACCAGGGCACTAAGGGCCACAACCAGTCTGTCCTTCAACTCCTCCAGGGATGAGGACTCCACCACCTACCTGCGTAGTCCATTCCAGGGTCTAAGCACCTTTTCTGCAAAGGAGGGCTTCAAAACATCCGACCTAACCCTCCACTGGTGCAGATTCAGGCTCTGGCTTCTCATCCTGTTGCCAGTTGTCTGGGAGAAGTGCCTGACCTACACCTGTATATAAACTCTCTTCAGGGAGTTTGAGAGAAGGAGAACGTTCCCCTGAGTTTTCTCCAGGCTAAACATCCCCAGCTCCATGAGCCTCTTCTCACCAGACTTCCCTCCAGTCCCTTCCCCAGACCCACTGCTCCTCTGGAACCGCACCAACACCACAATCTCTTTCTTGAAGAAAAGGGGCCCAGAACTGCCTCCGGTACTTGAGATGAGGCCTCAGCAGTGCCCCGTACAAGAAGAAGAATTACATCCCTAGTCCTGCTGACCACACTATTGCTGATCCAAGCCAGGATGCCATTGGTCTTTTATGCCACCTGGGCACCCTGCTGGCTCATGCTCAAGCAGTTGTCAACCAGTACAACTGTAATACCACAGATCAACTTCAGATCAAATCTGCTGAACCTGATGTACATTCCCTAAACTAAGGAAAAACAAAACAGACAACAAAATAGCACGGAGCAACACACAGAACTGCAAGACAACAAATGAAGATAATATTTCTGCAGTGATGGATTTTGCAGATTTTATTTAATATCCAGATTCTTACTTCTTTGTTGCTATGAAGTGTTCATGCATGCCATTTCTTTCTATGCCGTTTATGCACAGGCAGCTGGTATGTGAAATTTCAATTCTTCAACTCACTTTTTAGAGAAACACAGTTAAAGAGATTCTGCCCTGAAGCAGCAGTGCTTCTCATCACATGTGGGAAATACAAATTCATCAGATTCAACAAGTCCAAGTGCAAGGTTCTACATCTGGGTCAAGGCAACCCCAAACACAAATACATAGAATCACAAAATGGCCAGGGATGAAAAGGACCTTAAAGATCATCCAGTTCCACAGGCAGGGACACCTTCACCAGATCAGGTTACTCAGGGCCCCATCCAACACTGCCAGCGATGGGGCAGCCACAGCTTCCTTGGGTAACCCGTTCCAGCATCTCAGCACCCTCACAGGAAAGAATTGTTTCCTCATGTCCAACCTCAATCTCCCCTCTTCAAGTCTTGTCCTTGTCCTCTTGCTACCACCTGTGTCAAAAGCCCTCCCCCGGCTTTCTGTAGCCCCCTTCAGATATTGGAAAGCTGCCAGAAGGTCACCTGAGCGCCTCCTCTTCCCTAGGCTGAACAACTCCAACTTGCTCAGCCTGTCCTCACAGGGAAGGTGCTCCAGCCCTCTGATCATTGGAGCTGCTCTTCTCTGGACACCTTCCAGGACCTGTGTGTCCTTCTTATGTTGGAGAGTGCAGAACTGGACACAGTACTCCAGGTGGGATGTCACAAGTGCAGACTAGAGGGAGAGAATCACCTCCCTCAAGTAACTGTCAATGCTGTTTTAGATGTAGCCCATGTTGGTAGTGAATGGACTGAGAGCAGCCCTGAGGAGAAGGACTTGTGCATGTTGGTAGACAACAAGTACAACATAAGCAAGCAATGCCTGAGTGCAGCCCAGAAGGCCAACGACATCAGAAGATCCCACCTGGAGTGCCATAGCCAATTATAGAGTCCCAAATATAAGAAGGACATGAAACTGTTGGAGTGAGTCCAGAAAAGGGACACAAGGATGATCTGAGGGCTGGAGCACCTCTCTATGAAGACTGGCTGAAGGAATTGGGGCTCTTCAGCCTGGTAAAAAGACTCTAGGGTGACCCTATAGCAGCCTTCAAGTCACTGAAGTGGGCTCCAGAAAAGCTGGAGAGGGACTTTTTGTAAAGGGTTCTGGTGCTAGGAAAAGGTGCTAGTGCTTCTATTTGGAGGTCTTCCTACTTGTTGTAGGAGCGTTGGACTAGATGACCTTTAGAGGTCCATTCCAACCCAATACAGTCTATGATTCTAAAGGGTAGATTCAGATTAGATCTTAAGACAGAATGTTTTTACAGTGAGGGTGGTTAGATGCTGGAACAGGATGCCCAGGGAAGCTGAGTCCCTCTCTGGAAGAGTTCAAGACCAGGTTGGATGGGGCTCTGGACAATCTGGTTTGGTGAGAGGTGTCACTGACCACAGTGAGAGGGTTGGAACTATATGTTTCTAAGCCATTCTGTAATTCCATGATCCACCTGACTGATGGATGGTGGTGGCTCTGGACACATGTCACATCCATGCTATTTCTGGACACACGCAGTTAAGAGCAGTACATGGTACAAATGTTAGTTGTGTTTCGAAATTGAAAGAGTGACATCAAAAGCCATAACCTCAAATGCTCTTGGGCCAACGAGTACATAATATTCTGCAGTGCAGGAAGACATGAGGCTGCAGTTTGAACTAAAGTCTGCAGTATGAACCCGTGACAGCATCATTCCTTCCTTCATGTCATCTTCTATCTCAGTCCTGCTTCTTCAGTCAAGAGCCATTAAGTGTATATGAAAGACTTCTGCCTTTATTAACAAGGCAGAACATCTGCTCCTGCACCAGAGAGTCCTTTCCCTGCAGTGAAATTTTGAAGATTTCTTCTTCAAAAACAGCAAGATGACTAATTAGCAAACTTTTCGGCACCAACACGAAACAGAATGTTTACCCTGTTACAATGGCTAACGCATCGCTCCCAACTGGCTGTAAAAAAAGAAGAAACAAACCCCCAAATCAAATCAACAGATGTGAGACAGATCCCCTCTGCTCATGACACAGCTGTGGTTCTTAGCAACTAAGTTGTGCAACAAATGTCTGCTGGAGTTTCGTTCCAGGCCGTGAACACAAGAACATCAATGTTTGTGAGAGGCAGCTGCTCACCACGACAGCTACTGCAACACTCCAAGAAATCCAACTAGCTCCAGCTAAGATACCCAACAGAGAGATACTTCAAGAAAGAGATGGAGTTGCTGGAGTGAGTCCAGAGGAGCAATGAAGCTGGGGAAGGGACTGGGAGGAAAGTCTTATGAGGAGAGGCTCAGGGAGCTGGGGGTGTTTAGTCCGGAGAAGAGGAGACTCAGGAGGGACCTCCTCTCTCTCTAAACTCCCTAAAGGGAAGTTGTAGTCAGGTGCAGGTCGGATGCTTTCCCCAGGCAACTAGCAACAGGATGAGAGGGCAGGGCCTGAAGCTGCCGGGATGTTTTAGGTTAGATGTTAGGAAGCCCTTCCTCATAGAAGTGATCAGACCCTGGAATGGACTGCCCAGGGAGTTAGTGGAGTCCCCATCCCTGAAAGGATGGGAACTGTTGTAGGACTGACTGGACATGGGGCTAGCTGATGTTGTGATGTCAGGTCATGGGCTGGGCTTGATGATCTTAGAGGTTTTTTTCCAGCCTCAATTCAATAATTCTACGATCCTATGATGCTCACTACAAACACATACAACCACCTCAGGTGGTGTACTACCTTCTAGTCTAGCTGGTATTAAATCCTTTCTGATAACAGACAAATGTACAACGTGAGATTTTCAATATTTGCCATTTGAAAGGATTGGATGAAAAGCACTCTGAATTCCATTGGTAGGACCACAAGTCAGCCAATCTTGAGACATAACTTTCTCAATTTTCTCCTTGAAATGAGAACAACAAAACGACAGCAAGAGCTCTCCACCTCAAAAAATCCTGTAACAAGGAAACTGAAATGGAGGAACTCAAATCTGAAGGATGAACCATATCAAAAGCAAAGGGTTGAAAACAAAATCATACTCTGTGTCTTTTAGGGGATGGGATTTTCCTTTCTGACTTCCTCTCAAGTTTGGCAATTTGTACCCACTTCCTGGATTGAAACAACTCTCATCCCTGAGATGTTCCAAAAATTCATGGTGTCTCAGCAGCTGGGTGACAAGCAGAGGTATTTTTCTGAGCCACACCAGTGGTCACTCATTACCGTGCAACTGCTTGCTGCAATAACTGAAATGCTATGGGCATTCTCCTGTCTCTTGAACCATGAGGATGCAAACAGCCCATATATATTGCCAGATTCCAAGCTACACATTTCTGAGACTATCCTTTCCTTGCAATCTAGCACACTAAGACCCACTTCAGTTTCACAACCCAGATGGGGCACTTAAGGACTTGAAATCACACTATTTCAGTAATAAATAAAAACACACAAACACGGTGTCTCCCCATGATCAGCAAATTCCATCCAGGCATGAGGAGAGTCAAAACAAATGAGAATACAATTAGCCCTTCTCTTTTTATAAGCTATTATTAATGGAAGAGAGCATTACAACAGAGATCATAAAAATTAATAAGGCATAAACACTGTTGACATAATATGCAGAACAGCAGGATTTACTTCATCATTATTCTTCTCATGAAATGTTAGTAACCTACCACTGATGCCCGTAAACTCGTTACTCAGAATTCATAATTCACAGCACTAAACCGTCAGTTGTCCTCTCTACCACAAACCCCCATGTATTAGCATTGCAGAAGTACCACAAAGAGCTTTCTGAGGGCACTGATAACAGTAAAATCAAGCAAACAAGCTGAAAACCCCTTTGATTTCTACTGTCATTTCCCCCCTCGATGTCACCAAAGCCAGCACTCCACTTAAGAGATTGGTATCTGCTGCTAAGACTCTTTATAAAATATTGATCTGGTTCCAACGTCAAAGTTTTGACTAGTAAAAGAAAAAAATCAAACCAAAATGCTAAACCCCATGCCCACAAGGGATTTCATTTTTCTCTTCATGGGGATTTCCTTTTGGCTCTACACACAGTAAGGTTTATTTGAATATCCTAAAACAAATACAAAAGTACAGGGCCAAGATTCATTTGTTGTAAACCAGCAGGATACCCATGTGTTCCCCATAATAAAAATCACTAGTGAAGACTGCATTTTGGGGTAAACTCTAGTTCTACTCTCAGCGCCGTAAGATAGCATCTTTATGTGCTGACTCCAGTTACCCACAGCATGCTAGAAAGCCCAAAACAAGTCTGCCTGAAGTCTGGTGTACCTTGTACATGTCCTAGACACCTGTAGTGCTCCAGTAAGCAGTGTATGATGCATGGTCTGCACTTCAAACAAGCACATACCTGTTAAAATGAAGAATCCCAGACTGTTAGGGATTGGAAGGGACTTTGAAAGATCATCCAGTCCAATCCCCCTGCCAGAGCAAAATCCCCTAGATCCAGCCCAGATGGGTTTTAAAAGTCTCCAGAGAAGGAGACTCCACAACCTCCCTGGGCAGCCCCTTCCAGGGCTCTGTCACCTTCACCAGAAAGAAGTTTCTTCTCATCTTGATGTGGAACCTCCTCTATTCCAGCTGATGCCTGCTGCCTCTTGTCCTAGCATTGGGCGCCATTGAGCAGAGCCTGGCTCCTTCCTCCTGACACCCACCCTTTCCATATTGATCAACATTCAAGGGGTCACTCCTCAGTCTCCTTTTTTCCAAGCTAGAGAGACCCAGCTCCCTCAGCTTTTCCTCATCAGGGAGATGCTCCACTCCATCATCTTTGTGGCTCTGCGCCGGACTCTCTCAAGCAGTTCTGTGTCCTTCTGGAACTGAAAGGCCCAGAGCTGGACACAATATTCCAGATGAGTAGGCTTGCTTTCTACATACTGACATAATGTTTTGCTTTCGTGCTCTTGTATCATTTGTTGCTATAAGGCATGGGAGGCAATTAATAACACCACTAGGGGTAAATGTTTAAGTCAGTTCATATTTCTGCTATGATTATCCCTTCCTAAACATTTAAGTTGGCCTCCTCTTCAGCCTTCCTGAAATAAACAACTGCATTATGCAATTTTCAAGATATAAAATCTTTGATGAAATTCCATACATAAGTGATTTCTATGAAAGCTGGGGTAGGGCTTTTGACACGAGTGGTAGCAAGAACACATAGGGAAATGGTTACAGACCTGAAGAGGGGAGACTGAGGTTGGACAGGAGGAAACAATTCTTTCCTGTGAGGGTGCTGAGATGCTGGAACAGGTCGCCCAGGAAAGCTGTGGCTGCCCCATCGCTGGCAGTGTTGAAGGCCAGGCTGGATGGGGGCCTGAATAACCTGATCTAGTGAAGGTGTCCCTGCCTGTTCAGGGAGGTTGGAACTGGATGATCTTTAAGGTCCCTTCTAACCCTGCCTATTGGATGATTTTATAACACTGTTGCTACACACAAGTGAAAGGTCTGTCTGCCTTCCTGCTCTTTTCCCTACAAAGCTCATGAAAGCAAGAAGAGAGTGTATTTGAAGGCACAGTTACCAGCAGCCCAGTGTTCTGAACAAAATGCTGAATTACAGAATGCAATGCAAATATTAAAATAATTTGTATTACTATCCAGTCCTTAACATTTGCAACTCCATCCAAGTTTAAAACTATTTATTTTAGTCAGAGTTTGCTGTAGCTCTCTATGTTCCATACTTTATTTAAATATTGCATAACTGAGGAGAAGGTCACAGGTTTACCGTGTCTTGATTGCTGCACTCTGGCTTGATTCCAGCTTCTCCAAGAGCAATTGGGCCTGGAAAGCTCTGCAGGACCTTCTCAGCAGGGGAGGATAGCTGCAAGGCAGCTAAAAAAGAGCCTTCGTGTCTGCAGGGAGCTCAGCTGAGTGCCTGCTGCAGGTACACAGACTGGAAGGCTTGAAAGACGATAAAAATGCTGCTCAGCAGTGACCCTGAAGGGTACCTAATTCAAGTGGTCATGTAGCCATAGCGTCTGTTTTCAGTCACAGCATGGTTTCATTATTCACAATAGCTGCAGTGGTCAGAGCAAAGGCTTGTCTGTGATTCTGTGTGATTCTACGGCACCTCACGCCCTCCAAGGCCTGTGAATTCATGAACAGTGAAGCCACAGAGACCATGCCAAAGGGTAGGGCTGCAGGCACCCAGCCAGCCTGCCAACTACACCCAGGCCTCTGATTAAGCTGAGCAGCACACAAGAAATGGCTGGATACAATATGTGAGAAGTGACAGGAATCACAGTCTGCACCAGGAGGAACAGCTGGACTTCACAGCTGGTTACATGAGAAACAGCTAGGCTTGATGGCTACCTGAGTGGCAGTGCTGGCATGTTTCTGCGGAGCAGAACAGCTAATACCATCAGCAGTATCAGGTAGATCCGAACTTCCCCCTGGCAACACTATCAGAAACACATATTTGCGTATCCAGATAACAAAACCAGTAAGGAGAAAGCAATTGAAGGCGAGTTGTTGGGTTGGAAGAGGCTGGATTAGGGAATGGGAAGTACACAGAGTGAGAAAGTAAGTCATAGAAACTGGGTAAGTTCTAACAAGGTGTGTAAATTATATGGTCTGGGAATACATACAGTGGGTTCTGCACTTAAACACCACAACCTCAGGACAAACCAAACCTGTTGTCCTGACTATTCCCACATGTTGTGAAACCTGTGTCTGTAATTGGGAAGGAGGGAACAGTTCTACAGTCTTCTCCAGCTGGTAGGGTGGAACAGGCATCTTGGTACCAATGTGTCAGTTCTCACACCATACCTCGGCAAGTTTCTACCCACCACATCCTAATGCTTCCAAAAACACTCTCCCAGCTTTCCCAACCTTGTGGCTGCAAGACTTATTGAGCAAGAAGTGGCAGTCTTGTATTTAACAGCACTCAGGGACTTTAGTTCCATGAACCTGTCTGATGATGTCTCAAGTCACATAAAACATTCACAGCTGCAACATCCTGTGGCAAAAAATAACAGGAACTGAATCACAAGTCCTACGAAAGCAAGCAGTGTGGAAGCAGCATGAGAGCCGATGAGTGCAATGCATTATCCATACAGCAGGTAGTCTGAAAGAATAGTTTGTCCCTCTATACTGCACGAATTCCAAGCCTTCTTAAGAAATGTGGTACTGGATTTCACCCCTCTGCTATTCACAATCATCTGTGGGAACTGACAACTGGTCTCCTGGGAATGCCAGTCCTACAGTGGTGGAAATACAAATTCTCCTTATCTTTTTTACATTCCACCTCTGCTAAACTCTTCCTCCTCCTCAAAAAGAGGATATAAATATAATCCTTTAGACATTTTTCACCCTAAAAATAGTTACTATTTATCTACAGATTGGTGAAATGGCCCAGCTCTTCCGTCCGCTGCAAAAATAACTACCGACTTGAAAGATCTTGAATAGCAAGTGAAAACAAGAGTATGATATCTAGAAACCACGAATTCTAGTATTCGGAGCAACGTGGACTAGCTTCAGGTTTTAGAAATTAGTAATTGCCAGGCATCCAGCTGAAGCATGAAAATGGGCCTAGTCTCAGTAACTGGAATAAACATGAAGAAAAGGGGCTGCCTGCCCTCGGTTTTACTCATGTTAAAACTTATCGTCTCTCCTCCTCTAACAAAGAACCAAAAGACCTGAAATTCCCCCATTAGTTTTGCTCCCTAGCTCCCCAGCTCCTCTCTGGCAATTAATGACATTATCACTTTGCTTCACAGGAGGTAACCCAACACTTAGCCGGTAATAATTTGCACAGAGTACTGAGGGTCAGACTCAGTCACACCAGCAAGAATGAAAATGGAAATGGCACAAAAGAATTGGAGAACTCAAGCAATCATTCAAATGTTTTAATACAACGTCATCCAGATTCATGATTTCTCTTTCCCATTAATCATGCCAATCAACAGGATATCACAGTGAGCGTTCTCCCTCTACACTCACCATGAAGTTCACATTTCATTTGCTGAGTATTGTCACTATGCATCACCATGGAAACGGTTGTGATGGGAAAAACTCGCTGGTATCCTGTATCACCCAGTGAATCAGACAAGACTCTAATTAAAGAAGACACTTTCTAAATATACACACAGCCTGCAAACCAGCACTACTACTAAAATATTTCTTAAATGGTCTTAAAATGTAGGCAGAATTTTATTAAAACTAGTAAGAGAGTCTCAAGGACAGATGGACAGGTTTACAGTAGAGAGTACACTGATCAAAAACCTACTTAACAGATATTTCTGAAGTGGTTTGGTTTAACACAAAGTCTATTCTATACATTTTAAATGACAGCTGGCAAGCACTATCAATTAACCACTGCAAACGTGTGTGTGTGTGTCTCTATATAATCACTGAATCTCAGAATGTTAGGGATTGCAAGGGACCCTGAAAGATCATGCAGTCCAATCCCCTCAACACAGTAGGATCCCCTAGATCCAATCACACAGGAACAGTCTAGGCAGGTCTGAAATGCCTCCAGACAAGGAGACTCCACACACACACACCCCCCCAGGCAGCCCCTTCCAGGGCTTGGCACCCTCACTAGGAAGAGGTTTCTTCTGAACATGATGTGAAACCTCTGTTCCAGCTGACACCCACTGCCCCTTGTCCTATCATTGGGTGCCACTGAGCAGAGCCTGGCTCCTTCCTCCTGATACCTGCCCTTTCCATATTGATCAACATTCATGGGGTCCACCCCCCTCTGTCTCCTTTTATTGAAGCTCAAGAGACCCAGCTTCCTCAGCCTCCCCTCATCAGGGAGATGCTTCACTCTATCATCTCTGTGGCTCTGCACTGAACTCTCTGAAGCAACTTGTGTCCTTCTGGAACTGAGGGGCCCAGAACTGTA
>VZRI01000219.1:964973-984880 GCA_013397515.1 Upupa epops
CCCTGGGGTTGTTGTTGCCCAGATGCCAGACTCTACACTGCCCTTGTTGAAGTTTCATTCGATTCCTCCCTGCCCAACTGTCCAGCCTGTCCAGGTCCCAATGAATGGCAGTCCAGTCCTCTCGGATGTCAGGCACTCCTCTCAGCATTGTGTCAGCACAGAATATATAAGCACAGGAGAAAAAAATGTATTAATATGTGATATGATTTAAGTGTAGAAGTGACCGTAGTCAGTTAATACAGAAGTCTCAAAATGATCATTCTGAAAGAAATTGGATAAAGTGCATCTCCAGATGTATGCCACTGTACTATAAAAAAAGCAGATTTGTCAAAAACTAAGGAAGCAAATAACCCCTTTTTCAAGAATGCTTCTGTGAATTCTCAGACATCATTAATCACTATCAAGATCAGGATGGTAAAGTATGAAGATTAAAGTATGGAGATGTCAGATTTCACAAAATTCTCATATTTAGTGTCCTTGTTAACATCAGATGGGCAGTAGTTTTATATCACAAACACAATGAGGTAATTTGATTTCTAATACTTGATTACTTTGATGCTTATACATAGTATTTTCTAGTAGATAAATGTATTCTTTCGTTTCATTAAGCATTTGCATCCAGGGTTACGTAGCACACGGTCAGGAAGTCACTTTCAGCAGCATTCAAGCTTTTCTACAAACTATACCTTTTTTTAACACTCTATATTTTCTAGCTCAACGCATTATGCACGCTCACTATGTGCTACAATTTACCATGAATGCAGAACCCCAAAGAGTTATCATCTACTGTTAGCAATAAAGTTCTTAAAGATTACCAATGACTTCAATCGCCTAACATCACCACAATCACCTAGACCATGGCACTAAGAGCCATGTCCAGTCTGTCCTTGAACATCTTCAGGGATGAGGACTTGGGGACTGCACCACTGCCCTGGGCAGTCCATTCCAGTGATGCAAAAGCAAAGCAAAACAAGACCCAAATTTTTTTGTGGTAATCTACTATGTTCTCTCCCCCATAACCTATTTCAAAAGTACAAAGAAAGTGAAACAAAACATAATCCTGTATGCTCCTCAAGGCCTGCTCCACATTATATACATTAGTGAGGGGAACACACACCAGCATTAAATACCTCAACGATGTAAAATACTTAATCAGTTGATGCCAGCATGTGTACTCCTTGCATCGAGCAAGTCTATGTATTACAGAGAGGTAGAGATGGGTATGCAGAAGCTTTTCCAAGAGAGAAAAAATTACAACAGTAAATACACTAGGTAAGAAATAAGACTGACCTGTAATCTTCTTCAATCCCAGTTCTGAACTGTTTAAGTGGTAGGAAATTAATATCATTTCCTTGAGACTGTCAGTCAAAGAACACCTATTACAGCCATGAAATAGAAAGAAAATGGTGCCCAGCTATCAGCTGGCTACTTCTGGTAGCGATCGGGAACAAAGGTTTCACTTCCCTATTTCTTACAAAACAAGCACTACCAAACTGAAAGAGGTGCTCAGTTCTAAGGGTCAGAAGAAGTTCAAGAAAGCAAAGCAGTGATGGAAACTAGGCACATTCTGGAAAGAAAGAACCCATGCCATTAAATACCTTTGCTTCAGTCTTTCTCTTGAGCCAGGTAAGAGATTGAAAAAACCCAGCAGTTTTAGGAAAACAACGAGAAGTTGTGAAGAATACAAACACGTTACTCACAATGCTGGGCCATGGGCCATGCAGAAAGGAGGGTAGGGAAGGAAGGTGCATGATTAGTCATACCAAGAAGGGTACATCTCAAAAGCAGATTTAGAAGAGTAGCTGGGAAACATCTTAATATCCAGAAGTTTCTATGGGACGTGCAGAGAAACACAAGTGGGCAGCGATACTTGTCTTTGGCAGACGTTCTCAAACAGCAAGATACAAATAAAAGTATTCAAAGTATTCACTGCAAAAAAACTGTTGAAGGCAAGTTTCTGGCAGCAATCTTCTCGCAAAAAACCAATTAACTTGTAATTTACTTATTATAGCCTTTCTGTTCTGCTTGAAAATCGCTTGTTTCCAAGTAAAAGCTTTCAGATTCAGCTTATTCAGTTTATTGATGGGGATCACATATTCTAGAACCAAAGTACCCAAAGCTTACACAGAAGTACATTCAGCAGCTACCTACACTTGCATCCAACACAACACTTTATATTAATTTTTCCCTCCATTTTTCAAAGACACACAGATTATCAGAGGTTGGAAGGGACCTCCAGGGGTCACTGAGTCCAACTCCCTGGCAGGACCACAGAATCTAGGGCAGGACACACAGGATCACATTCAGACAGGTCATGAAAGTCTCCAGAGAAGGAGACTCCACAACCTCCCTGGGCAGCCCATTCAATGCTCTATGACCCTTACAGGGAAGAAGTTCTTCCTGTTGAGGTGGAACTTCCTGTTCTCCAGCTGACACCGATTGTCCCTTGTCCTATCACAGGGCAAAGTGAAAAGAGATTGTCTCTTTCTTCTTGACACCCAGCCCTCATGGATTTATAGACTGATTAAATCCCTACATAACCTTCTCCTCTCCAAGCTGAAAAGTCCCAGATCTCTCAATTTCTGCTCAGGGTAGGTGCTCCAGTCCCCTAATCATCCTCATGGCCATTTGTTGGACTCTCTCAATCAGATCTCTGTCCTTCTTGAACTGGGGAGCCCAGAACTCAACACAATATTCCAGACGTGGCCTCACTAGGGCAGAGTAGAGAGGAAGAACCACCTCCCTTGATCTGCTGGACACCCTATTCTTGATCCATCCCAGGACACCATTGACCTTCTTGGCCACAAGGAACAGTGCTGTTCCATGGAGAACTTCCTGTTCACAAGAACTCCAAGGTCTCTCTCCATGGAAGCGCTCTCCAGTAGATCATCCTCTAACCCAATTTCTATTTAACCTTTGGTGGGCAGCAGATCTGCTGCTTTAGGGCATTTTCTCAAGGAAAAAGGGAGAAAATGGCAAGTGTGGTTTTAACACAGACAAGCAAAATCTGGCCAACACTTTGAGCTTGTTAACACCAAAACATTCTCAGGTTTCACAGTCATTAATGAATTAGTGAACATTACTCTAGAGAGAAGGTTTTAGAATGAAACGAATTCTCAAGGGATTTGTTTTGATTTCAGACTTCAGAGGGAGACAGAGCATTGAGCACTTAGAGTGCTTTCACAAACTCATATTGCTAAAATAAATTTCTCAGTGTGTAATTGAGTCCCACTCTTAGGTTTGGTCCTATTGATCAATAGCTAACTATGTAGCCATTTTATTTGCCATCTGATACTTACTTTTCTATTTTCTTTTATTTACTATTTTCTTGGCACTTATTTTGTGAAATTAAGGTCTAAAACTGCTAAGAATTCCTAGGGGGGAAGACAAGAGATCTTCTAAATCTACTTTAGCTTCTGAATAAGCAGTTTGTTTTAAACTTACTTTCTGTTACTGTACTTCTGCCAGTTAATACAACGGGTAGAAGCCTCTGGGTGCCATGCACGATCAGCCTTCCTCCACACCAAAAGGAAAACATCACTAGAGAAAAAACTCCACTGTATGCTAAGACAGGCAATAAGCCACTACAGTCCATGTACCAAGTTACAAAAGGAAGCATCAGTTCTTAGAAGCACTCAAGGAACAATTCTGATGCATCCAGGGCCTGACAGTGTATTCCAGGGACCACTGCCACAGTCACAAATTGCAGGGATACAATAATCTCACACACATTCCTCATACACAGAGACAGAAAAGCAGGAAACTGGTGACACTACAGACTATTTTAAATAGAACTTCCTACAAGAAGGTTCCCTTTTCCTATCAGGTAATGCAGCCTCTAACAGCTTTGCTTAGGTACCCACCCAACAGGATGGAAGGGACACTGGCATCCCAAACACAGAATCTCCCTGATGGGCTTTTCATGTCAGCATTCAGGAAGGCCAGGCACACACCAGACTGACCTGTAACACCGTATCACAAACATACAATAGAATTCAATCATTTTTTCTCAGGGTATCTGCAGAAAACCTATCATAGAACTTGTTCAGAATTTGTTAGCTAGTTTCAAGCAACAGCTTTCAAAGCCCAAGAACAACAAAATGAGTGCAATACAGAACTGACTGGGCAGAAATGTCACTGAAGAGGTTCAAATTCCTGCCACTTGCTCCCACCCTGAGTGGCCCTTTGGCTGTGCCAACAGAGTGACTTCTGGAGCAAATGTACAAACAAACTACAAGCCAAAAGAAAAAAAATTAAATCAAGAAATACTCGAAATCACTACACAAATCCATCTTACACCATGGCTCTGCACACTGCTGTGCTCACACAGAGTGGCCTTCGTATGGGAACGAACATCCAATAACATCTCTTCCTGGAGGAGACTCAGGAAGGACCTTATCACTCTCTACAATCCCCTGAAGGGAGGTTGTAGTCAGGTGGTGGTTGGCATCTTCTTCCAGGCAACTAGCACCAGGACAGGAGGGCAGGGCCTGAAGCTGTCAGAGGAGGGTTAAGTTGGATGTTAGGAAGCCCTTCCTCATGGAAAGGGTGATCAGACACTCGAATGGCCTACCCTGGGCAGTTGTGGAGTCCCCATCCCTGGAGGTGTTCAAGGACAGACTGGATGACACTCGGTGCCCTGGTCTAGGTGACATTAGGTCATGGGCTGGGCTAGACGATCTTACAAGTCTTTTCCAGCCTCAATAATTCTGTGATTCTGTAATGAGGAGGGAGAACAGCAATTCCTACAAAAGGAAAACCCATTTCTTCTGTCATAGTTTGATGTTTATTCTTTCCAGGCAAATACATTTCCAACTGCAAGCCACAAACATACCCAGCAACTACTACAGTATAAAATTGATAGTCCATAATCCTTGTCATTAAATAAGAGGGAAAATACGGGTGTTCTAAAACTGGCATTAACACTGTGGAATGTTGGAAGTAGGGTTTATTACTAAAACATGACTCAGTGACCCAGGGGATATTCTCTACAAGACATGTCACATATGCTTGGAAAGTCAGAGCAGAAATATTAATCTCTCCTAACATTCACGGAGCCTGGTTCACATCCCTCTTGTGTGACTTCTAGTTGCACTGCCACTAAATAATTAGTCACATCCCTTGAATAGCTTGCAATTTGTGAAGCCTAATTTACTACCAATAATTAGGGCTTTGCCCATGATAGTCAAGATATAACATTGGGCAACTTCCTAGAAGTTTCACTTGTAAACATCTCCAGAATAAAAAAGGTTCCCTTTGAATATTACACTGAAGAGAGCAGCGTCTGTAAAAACTGTTGTTTGTTCTAAAGTCATTCTGAATAAGCCAGAGAACGGAGCAAAGGCTGCTCTGCATTCTCAATAGCTCCCCTGAGACTCTAGCATACAGCAGCCACTCCTATTTCTGTTCCTGCCTTAAAATAATTTCCAAAATAATGCTCCACAAATCAGAAATCTGGTTCTGTCCTGCCAGTGCTTTCAGTGAATGAGAAAGCAAAAACAGCTGGACCGGCAACATTATTTTTAACATTGGAAATAGATTAACAGACCTAAGGAAGACTAGACTGCCTGCCATGGAACACAAGTCTGGGATCCACTGATGTCTTAAGTACAACAAGAACCGAGCAAGAAAAGCAGAACATAGGAAAAATAAAAATGGTAGAAACAAGTAAAAAACAAACCACAGGGTTTTGATGCAGGGGAAAATCTTTCTTCAAAATTTATAGCACATAGGTAAGTGCATCTGTAACTGCAGATTATCCAATTCCATGCTATTAAAAATAAGACTGGAAATCACAGAATCACTGAATCATTGAGACTGGAAAAGACTTATAAGATTGTCTAGCCCAGCCCATGACCTAACCACAACATCATCTAGACCACATCCAGTCTGTCCTTCAACACCTCCAGGGATGAGGACTCCACCACTGCCCAGGGCAGTTCATTCCAGTGTCTGATCACCCGTTCTGTGAGGAAGGACTTCCCTACATTCAACCCAATCCTCCCCTGGCAGCTTCAGGCCCTGCCCCCTCTTATCCTGTCACTAGTTGTCTGGGAGAAGAGCCCAACTGCCACCTGACACCAACCACCCTTTGGTAGTTGCAAGAAAGTAGTAAAAAATTGAGTTGACTGATCACCAAACATTCCAATTTTTAAAGAATTCTTAAGTGTCATTAAGTAGCCACTCTGTATAACAAACTTATGTTACAGCTGATTTAGGAACTTCATTACAGCAGACTAACTCTCTCACTCAGTAAAATAGAAGCTAAAACTCTCTCTGGTCCCTTCAGGGCTAGATATATGGCTGCTTCCCATACATACATGAAAGAACCTTTCGACTCACAAAAAGATATGCAGGTGTCTCCAGTGGGGTTTCAACAGTAAAGCACACTAAGGGAGGTAAAACTCAACAGACATAGAAAAAAAGGCTACTACCACTAGTGATGACAGAAAAGCTACGTTTAAACAACCCCTGTGCTGAAAAGATGGAAGGAGTCACGTTGCTGGCATTGTTTTCTGGAATACAGTGCATTTTTAGTATTTTTAATTTTCTTCCATGTACTATATATTCTGGCCATGTAAATACCATGGCTCCTAGGGACACAGTCCAATTTCTGGCTGGGTAGATCTTATCTAGCTGAAAAAAGCACCAATTCTTCCAAGACTTCCTTGTCTGTTGCTGGCAGACAGCACAAAACAAACAGAAGGGCTTCAGTTTGGTCCAAACATCCAAAGCCTGTTTGTTCTGTGGGTGCTTCAGGCAAAACCAGGTAGTAAGCAATCTTCACAACAGGAACGCAAAATCTACTTTGGAAAACAAAGATCTAGTTGATGACTGTTTTGCTGTAGAAAGACAATTCAATAGCACATGTTCCAGGTATTTTAAAGAGCAGGCAAGAGTCGTGTAATAGGAGAGCTCATGGTTTTAAGAGCATGTATTCATTTCCATTCTCAGAAAAATTGACTACTGAAGCCACTGATCCTGAAACAGGTTTTAACAGTCAAGCAATTAATATTTAGATATGATTAATGGGCATTAATACATTGTCACTTGAGTAGAAACTTCTATTTTAATTTATTTTACTCAAACACCTTCTTTAAACTCTAATGATTACTGATACTATTCAGCTTAAACAGGAAGTTCAGATTCCTCCTTGTTAGCAGAGGTAAAATAACCCCCACGACCAACTAAAAATGCAAACTTTAATTATAAATAGCTGCTCAGACCATGCTTTCCAAGCCCTGCACACCATGGTGAGTAGCATCATTTACTGGAGATACTTTTTGGAATCCACTTTACTTTGTCACATCTTGCAAAGAAGTGAAATAAAAACTCTCTGCTGCTAGTATGTTACTAGTATGTTACTAGTAGTTCTGTTAGTGAAGCACATGCTAAAAACATTCTCTCCTCTACGCATCCATTTGAAATCTGCTTGTTCCAATAGTTTGGGATAGGCTGCTCTCTAGAAGATTGCAAGAGTGGAACATCTAAATCGAAACGAGAACAGACCACAAAGCAGAATGAAAACATCACTTGGCGACAAAAGTCATGCAGGGAGTGAGGAAGGCTTTTGCTGCACGTAAACGATGACCACAGAACATTCTACATGTATTGTTCATGGAGAAGGTAATTCAGGAAAACAAGAGCCTTCTGGTGGGTAGGTAAAGACAGTGCAGTGACAGGTAAGACAGAAAAAGGATGAAATACTCAATGCCTTTTTTTCCTGGTCCATACAGGCAAAGCTTGGGCCCAGATAACTGCAGGTACCAACAGGGTTAGAGAAACCAACAAAGCTTTGGGGCTAGATGACATTCCCCTAAGGGAGCTAAGGCTGACCAATGCAATTATGAGATTGCTGTTACCTATAAATCTTTAAGAGCTGAGGCTGTTAGAGGAGTCCTACAGACTAGAAAAGGCTAATCCCTAAGAAAGTCTAAGAAAAGAGACTTGTGGAACAGGCCAGACAAAATAAACTAGAAAGTACCAGAGAAGGCCATGGAGCATGTTCTCCTAGAGTCCATTTCCAAACACACAATGGACAAGAAAGTAACTAGAAACAGCCAACATGATTTTATCAAGAACAAATTACACTTGACCAACCTGACTGAGTACTCTAAGGACATGAGTGCTTAGGTAGCTAAGAGCAAAGCTATGGATGTCATGTAATCAGATCTCAGGAAGGATTTCAGGAAGGATTTTGGCACCAGCATTGCCTGGAAGCTGAGAAGCAGGGCTGGAAGCATGAGCTGTTTGGTAGATTGAGAGTTAGTCAGGCTGCCTGGATCTAAACAGTAACAATTAATGACTCAGCATTCACTTAGCAGCTACTAAAGAGCAGAAGAGCAAGGGGGTCAGAATCAGAGGCCAGATGGTTTAATTTCATCTGTTATTTATTTGTTAAAATCAGCAGCCTGACTCACAGGTCAGCCTACACTCTAGGAAATTTGTGGAGGGGAGTCAGAAAGAGGATCAAAACTGATCTAAGTTAGACATTCAGCCCAAAGACCTTCAGAAACTTGAGGACTGGGCAAAGTTAGAAGGGTGCAGATTGCTGTCCCCTTTCTGCTGGGCCCTCTTGACTGCACTGGACAGTGTGTCCAAGTTTGGTTCTTCTGGCTTAACAACAATGTTGAAAAGGAGTAGGAAGCAGTAGGGAGCACCAAGATGGTCAGGGGCCCAGAGTGCACACACACAACAAAAGCAGATTGAGAGAATGAAGCTTACTCAGGTTGGCACAGAAGCAGTTGCTATCAAATAGTTACAGCCAGTAATTACCTAATAGTTACAACTATCCACAACGAAATTACAACAGTGATAGTGCAATGGCACCAAAAATGTGGCCGATCTGTTTAGACCAAATGTAAGACCTTCAGAGGTCCCCTTCAAACAATTTCTACAATTCGATATGATGGTTCACTGTTCTAAGAAATCTAGAGACAAAGACAACTTTGTTTCTCAAGGCAGGGAAGTGTCTCAACTCTACAAAAGTACACTGCTATATAAGTTACTTTAAATACCACCCATTGCTAAGGAACTCAGACTTCCCAGGTTCATATGTTAACAAGACCTCTGCTCAGAACACTGCAAAGGATATTTTTTTAAATGTCAAGAAGCATTTTTGTTAGATTTTTCTGGCCAAGAGTCATTATGAAGGTAATTTATAGTATCTTAGTAAATTTGAGGATTAACACCGAGCTGTAGGGGAATGTCTATCTGCTGGAGGGGAGGAGGATGCTGCAGAGAGGTTTGGACAGGCTGGGTCAATGGGCAGAGGACAATGGAATGAGGTCAAATAGGGCCAAGGGCAGGGTCCTACACTTTGGCCACAAGAACCCCCTGCAGCTACAGACTGGGGGATGAGTGGCTGGAGAGCAGCCTGGCAGAGAGGGACCTGGCAGTACTGGGTGACAAGTGGCTAAACAGGAGCCAGCAAGGTGCCCTGGTGGCACAAAAGGCCAATGGCATCCTGGCTTGGATCAGCAATAGTGTGGCCAGCAGGATGAGGGACATCATTCTCACCCTGTCCTGGGCACTGGGGATGCCTCACCTCAAGTACAGGGGGCAGTTCTGGGCCACTCACCTTCAAGAAAGATATTAAGGGGCTGGAGAGGGTCCAGAGAACCAACGAAGCTGGGGAAGGGACTGGATGGAATGTTTAATGAGGAGAGGATGAGAGAGTCTAGGGTTTTTTAGTCTGGAAGACCTTCTCCCTATCTACAAATACCTGAAGGGTAGAGAGGTGGAGATTGAGCTCTTCTCCCAGGCAACTAGCGACAGGATGAGAGGACAGGGCCTGAAGGTGCCAGGGAAGGATAAGGTTGGATGTTAGAAAGCCCTTCCTTGCAGAAAGGGTCATCAGATATTGGAATGGGCTGCCCATGGCAGTGGTGGAGTCCCCATCCCTGGAGGTGTTGAAGGACAGCCTGGCTGTGGCACTTGGTGCCCTGGTCTGGCCTCTAGGGTGATGTTAGTTCATGGACCGGGCTGGATGATCTTAGAGGTATTTTCCAGCCTCAATAATTCTGTGATTTATTAGAACCCAAGTCTGAAATCCATATAATCGTTGACCTTCAAATGACTTTAGCAAAGCCATGTTGTAATACAAAACCGTAACTTCATTAGCAACCCAGAAGAGATACTAGGCACGTTTAGACAGGCTTTTCCATAATTTACAGCAATCAACTGCAATTATGTTTTACAGAAGGATTTGCATACAGTCAAATCACTCATGAGCACTGTGTCATCTGGTCATAGAGACAATAATCAAGAGGTTTAAACAAAAAATTCACCACTATTGCAATCCTGTAGCAACAGACATGCTCTGTGCCCTGAGAAACTACTGAAAACTAGTTTCTACCTTCAATGATTTTAAGAAAGCTACAGGAATAAAAGACCAGCCAAAGGAATCCTGAGGTGGATTAGAAGGAGGTTGGTTAGAAATTGAGAGAGGTTCTCCTTCCCCCTTACTCTGTCCTGAGGAGACCACATCTGGAATATTATGTCCAGGTTCTGGGCCCCTCAGTTCCAGAAGGACACAGAACGGCTTGAGAGAGTCCAGCACAGAGCCACAGGGACAATGAAGGGAGTGGAGCATCTCCCTGATGAGGAAAGGCTGAGGGAGCTGGGTCAAAGCAGACTGAGGGGTGACCCCATGAATGTTGATCAATATGGGAAGGGCGAGTGTCAGGAGAAGGAGCCAGGCTCTGCTCAGTGGCACCCAATGATAGGACAAGGGGTAATGGTTGTCAGCTGGAACAGAGGAGGTTCCACATCAAGATGAGAAAAAATTTCTTCCCAGTGAGGGTGACAGAACCCTGGAAGGGGCTGCCTGGGGAGGTTGTGGAGTCTTCTTCCCTGGAGACGTTTCAAACTCGCCTGGACTGTTCCTGTGCGAGTGGATCTAGGGGATTCTGCTCTGGCAGGGGGACAGGACTGGATGATTTTCAAGGTCCCTTCCAATCCCTAACAGTCTGTGAAATGCTTACAGACAGCATTACACCTTTGTCTGTGACTTGAGACTGTGTTGCTAACATTTCACGTTATGTACAGAAGCAGTGTCTAATGCCAGCATGCTTACCAGGCTGTCTGATTTCCGACAAAGACTTAATTCAGACATTTATGTGCCAAGGCTATGCTTAGCAACGTCAGAAAGACACGTCTCCTGTTTCAGACATGCACACTCCTCAAACCAATCTTCTGATACCATTTCTCAGGCTAACTATAAAACTCTCAGCAGAAAAGCAACAAAACAAGGGATTGAGGGTTTTTTTTAATCCAACACCCGGCCTGCACCACCTGTAGAACACAGGCCCTAAAACAAGTCCAACAAAAAGCACCACAAGAAAGTTCCCATGTCCAAACTGTCTTTCATGAAATATGAATGCATTGAGGTCAAAGAAGCTCAGCTGACTCTCAGACTGTACATTCTCTGATCTGCTTGGATCTCCATGGCAGCACTAACTCACACTGGCATCAAAAACCCTGCAAAATAAACCAAAACCTGTAAAAGAGACCATAGATGTAAAATTAACTCAATTTCTTCAATCTGTTGCAGAGAACTAAACCTCTTCTTGATAAACATCAACTCCCTTTCATAAAAAAACCCATAGTCTGCCCACATTACGATACTGACACTTCTTACAGAGTAAGAACCAGACCAACTTTGTTATCTCTGGAAAGAAAAACTGTGCCTCGACAAGTAATAAGAATTGATGGGATCCTGGAGAGTGATGTTTAAGTTAAAAATGCTGGAGGGTTTGTAAATGCTCACTTTGAAAAGAGATTTAAACCTGTTGTCCGCTGAATAACTGATGTCTACCCTAAGATTTTTAACTCATACCTAGAGACCAAACCATAGTGGAATGATGTTTACAGACAGGATGAGAAGCTTATACTGGCAAAATCTCAAGGCTGAGATTGGAAGCAGGAGAATGGGCATCAAGAATAGTGCCAAGCCTTCTATCCATCTATTACTAAACTGGCAACAATTTCTACTACTTGATGAAAATAAGCCTGAACTCTTAGACTTTCTTGCCAAAATTTAGGTGAAGTCTGTAGCAAAAGGCAAGAAGCCAATGTTTACAGATGGCCAACATGCTGTGCACCCTTGGTCTGGTTAAGAGTTGCATTTTTCTACACAATCTATGAAAGAATGATGCTGCAGATGGACTTCATGAGCCAAGGTCTACCCTAGAGTGCTGAAATGCCCAGCTAAAACAAATCTAGTTGTCCACGTTATTATTTATTTACAGACATTTCAGATCACGTGAAACCTTTAATGGGTCTGAGAGTACTGAACACACACTGTGCACACAACCAGC
The DNA here is from genome assembly GCA_013397515.1 of Upupa epops. Classification (NCBI taxonomy): domain Eukaryota; kingdom Metazoa; phylum Chordata; class Aves; order Bucerotiformes; family Upupidae; genus Upupa; species Upupa epops. The sequence goes on from VZRI01000219.1 coordinate 977,294, forward strand.
CTACACCACAGCTCCTTCACCAGATCCAACTGAGCCAAATGCCTCCTCAGCATTTCACATATTCTGCCTTCATCTCTACATGGTAATTTGAGAGATGCAGGTAATACTTTTTGCATCCACTGTAGTCACACTCCATGCTCACGCTGATGGCTCTGTTTTTCCCCATCTTTACTGAAAAGGGTTTCATATTCAAATCAAATCTTTCCTTTATGGAACATAGTTCCCACATTTAATTTCTCTAGCAGGTCTGCAGCCAGGCATGCTTTCTGCTTGCTACTCCTGACTTGTGACCCAGATACGACTGCGTACTTCTAATTTGTAAAGGTTGATAAATATAAATGCTATCAATACCAATCAGAGACAAGTAGCACAGCATAAGACAGCAGAGTACCACTATGAGAAGATAGGATACTACATAAAAACACTAAAGAGTTTCCAATTTACTCATCTTAAAATACTTCACAGATGAAATATTTTCAGACTTTAGAACATCAACAAAAATCAGAGATTCACAGAATTACTGAGACTGGAAAAGATCTCAATGATCATCAAGCTCAGCCCATGATCTAACATCACCACATCAGCTTGACCAGGGCACTAAGGGCCACAGCCAATCTGTCCTTCAGCACCTCCAGGGATGGAGACTCCACCACTTGCCCTGAGCAGTCAATTCCAGGCTCTGATCACCCTTTCCATGAGGAAGGGCTTCCTAACATCCAGCCTAACCCTCCCCTGGCAGTTTCAGGTCCTGCCCTCTTATCCTATCACTAGTTGCCTGGGAGAAGAGTCTGACACCTACCTGAATACAACCTCCCCTCAGGCAGTTGTAGAGAGGGATATGGTCCCCCCCAAGTCTTCTCTTCTCCAGGCTTACTATAACTACACATTTGTATTTGCACTGAATTCAGAAGCTGCCTATCTGTTCAAATCGGACTCTAACATTTAATTAGTGTTTAAGGTGCAAAGGTGCTAGCCATTAGCTCTGTAGCTCCTGCAGTGCAGGCAGACTGCTTGCCTGCTCTGACCACTGACAGTTACACAGATAAAAACATGCTGTTCATTTGTGCTCTGTTTGCTGCGTTCCTGTGCCGTCTCACCATGTAACATGCAACCCTGGAGAGATTTACATAGTCATACACTGAAAGCTCCCACCTGTTTAATTGAAGTGAATGAAAGCATTCACAACAAAATGTTAAACACCTGCACATCCCAAGTCTTCACAAAGCTCTTCCATTGCCAAATTTAGAAGATTTAAACAGCATTTTTTCTCAAGTGTATATAGTTCTAACAATATTTAAGCATCTTTAAAACAAATTCGACAGTGATAGCATTTCCTGATTCTACGTGTGACTTGCTGGACAAGGGCTGCTGGGCTACCTCATCTAGGCAGGGCTTTTGTACCAAGAAGCAGGATGATTCTTGGGGGTCCCCATCCCAGGGCACTGATGATTCTTTCTGATGAAAAAGCTCTTTAATGTGAGGGTGGTGGATCCTTGGAAGAGGCTGCCTACATAGGTGGTGGAGCAGGCCACATCCCTGGCGTCAGTTTGGTGAGGCTCTGGGAGACTTGGTCTGGTGAAGGATGTCCCTGCTTGTTGTAGGGGGTTTGGACTAGATGACCCTTGTAGATCCCTTCCAACCAAATACATTCTATGATTCATTGCGGTAGCAGTTAGATCTGGATTTGCTATCTAAAACAATCAGAGAAAACAGCCAATTAATCAGAAAAAGTTGTGTAATGTAGGTAAGACAATAAAGAGTGTGATGTTTTGCCTTCATATTAACTCCAATTTGGGGACACAGGCAGGTGTTTTCTCTACAAGTTGCCTAGAAAGCAGCACAGTGACACTCACCACTCAGTACCTCCCAAGTTTCTTTGACTGGCACCAAGTAGGAATTCTATTCTTACACAGAAGCAAGTTCACTGATTCAGGCAATCCTAGGAAAGCGAACCACATTCACAACTGAAGATAAAGCAAGTTCAATTGTTTTCAATCTAATCTGTAAGAAAATCTTTCCTAACACCTAATCAATAACACTGAATTTAAAACTAGGGTCACCAGTAAGGCCCCAGAGCTTTTGGAATCAGTAAGAACAATGGAAAATTCTCAGTTCAGTGGCAATTGCTCTCTCATCTATTTCACACAGTAACAAAGAGTTTTTCACTCTCAAAAGTTCTCAGAAAGAACCCAGCAGAACCTCTAAATACTTGCAATCTGCTGGGTTTTTTTTTAATACCTTGGGAAATATAGGTGCTCCAGGTGCTAATCTCTACAGAATTATGTAGGACTATAAAAGGGACATGCTACCTCCAAACAGCAAGCAAAGTCTTTCCACATCAACTGTAAAAAATTACTTGATCAAAATTACTTGATGACTACTACTATAGAGACTAACAATGTGCATTTGATCTGAGTGTAGGTTAAGTTCAAAGCCATTGCAATATGTGTAATTAAAACCACTAATTCAAAATGTCATTTATGCCTCCTACTACATGCAACATGAGAAGCAGTCCCAGTACAGAGTATGGTTTGTATTCCCTTACAATAACCACAACAGTTTGCAGAGCAGACCCTCAGATGACTCTTTTGTTAGGTGCTTCTACAGAGAAGTCTGGCAATTTATTCCTGCACATTTCTAATTATTAACACCTATTCATAATCAGAAGGATTTTGCTTCTTATTGCAGGGCAGCTGAATTTCTTTAAAGAACCTCTTTCACACATACTGAAAACATTTATACCATTGCAATCATACTACAGGCATCATGTGATGTTTTAAAAACTTCCAGCAGACTGCAGAGAACTAATCTCAGGATTTTGCGGATGACACCAAGTTGTGGGGGAGTGTCGGTCTGCTGGAGGGGAAGAAGATGCTGCAGAGAGATCTGGACAGGCTGGGTTAATGGGCAGAGATTAACAGAACAAGGTTTAACAAGGTCAGCAGCAGGGTCCTACACTTTGGCCACAAGAAACCCCTGCACTACAGACTGGGGGATGAGTGGCTGGAGAGCAGCCTGGCAGAGAAGGACCTGGCAGTACTGGGCAACAACCAGCTAAACAGGAGTCAGCAAGGTGCCCAGGTGGCACAAAAGGCCAATGGCTTGGATCAGCAATAGTGTGGTCAGCAGGACTAGAGATGTAATTCTCCCCCTGTCCTGGGCACTGGGGAGGCCTCCCGTTGAGTACTGGGAGCAGTTCTGCGCCTCTTGCTTCAAGAAAGAGATTAAGGAGTGGGTCCAAGGAAGCAATGAAGCTGGGGAAGGGACTGGAAGGAAAGACTGATGAGGAGAAGATGAAGGAGCTGGAGATGTTTAGCCTAGAGAACAGGAGACTCAGAGGAGTCTTTACAACTTCCCAAAGGGAAGTTGTAGTCAGGTGGGGGTCAGGTACTTCTCCGAGGCAACTAGTACCAGGAGAAGAGGGCAGAGCCTGAAGCTGACAGAGGAGGGGGAGGTTGGATGTTATGAAGCCATTCCTCCTGGAATGGACTGCCTAGGGCAGTCGTGGAGCCCCCATCCCTGGAGGTGTTGAAGGACAGACTGGCTGTGGCATGTAGTGCCCTGGTCTGGCCGCTGTGGTGATGTTAGGTCATGGGCTGGACTTGATGAGCTGAGAGGCCTTTCCCAGCCTCAATGATTCCAAGATTCTGTGAAAAGACGTTGTAGCTATTTCCCATACATCAGTAGATGGATAATTTGTGTGGAAAACTCATTGGTTTCTGCTACAGCTTCTGAACTGTGCTCACCGCAGAGTTCAGATTTCCTGAAGTTACCAGAACAATCACAAGTATTCTCTTAAAACAAAAACCAAGCAGGCAAACACCGCTTCCTTTCAGAATGCAGTTACTGTAGAGTTAGTACCTTCTGTTAAAAACCTTCAGTGTGAGATTCACACTATGTTTGAAACACAAACACAACTCCAAAACAAAAACCATGTCACACTTCAGCATGGTGAGCTCCCACATCCTCTCTGTACAGAGTACTGGAGCCCAGTTACTTTTATATGGTGGGGTTTTTTTTCCCACAACCATTCCTTTTACGTCTTCACCATCTACTGGCCCCATCAACATGCTGATAAGCTTTCTGCTCCTGAGAGACATGAACAAGGATTATTATTAGACACCAGGCTTTAGCAAGTTGATTCTCAACAGTCTTTTTTGGGCTTTCCTTATTTAGTCCAGCATTTCACTAGATAGCATCTCTGAACTGTTTTCCCCCCTTTGCATTACATCTTTTTATTTCTAATAACTTCCCTTCTCCTGAAGCTTCAGTGTCAGCTTGCATTTTTTGGACTTCTGACATCGTATCAAATCCTGGGGAAACAGAGGAGTACTTTGTAGTTCTCAGAAGTAGCTCAAATGATGGCTACTTACCACTTCCATACTGGGAGAAACCCAGGACCAATCCACACATTCACAGCTTGGTTTTCACAGAATGGAAATAAAGGTACACAAAGTGAACTTGAGGTGCAGAGCACTGTCACATCTTCTCAGCTAGATAAAACTGACAGTAATACACTGTGCCATCCAGAGTGGCTTGAAGTCAGCTAATTGAAGCCTTTTCACTTGCTATACATGTTCCACTTCTCAGTCCAATACAATGACTTTAAACAGATTGTGCAGCATCACAAATCATTCAGCTGCTCTCTGGCTTCCCTTTAGCTAGTTGCCTCACTTTTCTACATTCTCACATGGATTTTTTTGTTTTGCTCGCTTTAATGCAAGCTGTACATGACTACAAAGTACAGAGTACCTCTGCAGTTAGCAGCTCCTAAGTGCTAAGCCGTTTCTCCTCCTCCTATTTGTTGGAGTCCTTTTTCCTAGAAGCACACATTGTGGTCTCTATTATTTTAGGCTCTGCATTCTGCACCAATGTAATCTCACCTCAGACTGCACAAGAGAAATCCCATTTCCTTTTACAGAGACTTTGTCTGAATTTCTGCTCCAAGAGTAATTGCAGTGGGTGAGGAAGAGGATGCGAGTGAAACAGTAAGCTGCTGCTGATGTTGGGTGAGGGACAGAAACGTGGATATGAGCATGGGGTGACTAGGAGAAAGTGAGAACAAGAAAAGCAAGTCTGAAGTCTGATGTTGGTGTAACTTGAATAAAGTACAAAGTGTTATCACACTTGTTTACTATTATGAAACTCAAACACTTATAGAATATAGAGAGGGTTTTCAGAACATCATCTACAGAGAAGATGGCACTATGAATAGCATAACAAGCAGCTCTTTGACATCTGCCAGCTGCCATTCAGCCTTTATCTAATTTTTGACTGTGGACATCGTGTGGCAAATAAATTTGAAGAGTGTTAGTTACAAAAATAAAACCCACATGCTTGTTACAGTAACAACAGCAGTAAATTAAGAAAGTCAGACAAACCTTGAGTCACTATTTTGCCTTTATGTTTAACATTCTGGGAGGGGAAAATAGTGCCAGTTCCATATTTAGGCGACTTCCAGAAAAGCTCATGAATAACTAATCGTGCAAAGAGAGGCAAGAGCTGGAACACATACTATAACCCTCTATCTGCACATTATGTTTCCTTAGAACAAGAAGACTATGCAATCCCACAGTGTGCTTTAGCATCCCGTACTACAAAATCATAGACCAAACCTAACATTTAGTCTTGAAGAAAAAGAAGTTTCAAGGATTACTTCCAGCTGTCTTGCAGTTGAGTAGCCCATTAAACTGTTTTTAAAAGTTCAGTCTCAGCATTTGTACAGAAACCTAGTTGCCTCTTGCTTCATGGTGCAATGTCTCTTCATCTACAACCCATGACCATGAGCCAGCAATGAGCTCTTCTGGCCAAGAAGGCAAATGCAATCCTAGGGTGGATTAGAAGGGGGGTGGTAAAAAGATCAAAAGAGGTTCTCCTCCCCCTCTACTCTGCCCTGGTGAAACCACATCTGGAATATTGTGTCTCAGTTCCAGAAGGACACAGAACTGCTTGTGAAAGTCCAGCGCAGAGCCACAAAGATGATTAAGAGTGTGGAGCATCTCCCTGATGAGGAAAGATGGAGGGAGCTGGGTCTCTCGAGCTTGGAAAAAAGGAGACTGAGGGGTGACCTCCATGAATGTTGATCAGTATGGAAAGGATGGATGTCAGGAAGAAGGAGACAGGCTCTGTTCAGTGGCACCCAATGATAGGACAAGGGGTAATGGTTGTCAGCTGGAACAGAGGAAGTTCCACATTAACATGAGAAGAAACTTCTTCCTGGTGAGGCTGACAGAGCACTGGAAGGGGCTGCACAGAGAGATGGTGGAGTCTCCTTCTCTGGAGACATTTAAAACCTGCCTGGACTGTTCCTGTCTGACTGGGTCTAGGGGATCCTGCTGTGACAAGGGAATTGAACTGGATGATCTTTCAAGGTCCCCTCTAATCCCTAACATTCTGGGATTCTGTGATTTCACTTCTTATTTCACACTGCATTCAGATTCAGTCATGGATCTTTTGACAGCACGGTGCAATGCGACCCATCTCGTGTTCAAAAAATCCCATCGACAAGATGTGCCACAGAGATCAAGAGCCCAGTAAGAATGAAACAAGCCATTCCTATAAATAAAAAAGCAAAACTACATCAGATATCACATGCACACACATACACCCTGCATCAATCTACTGTACTTCTGAAGAATACTTCCTCTGGAGGTCAACTGACATATCTTTGAAACTATCTACTTGTCAACAGTGGCCAGTGGAAATCATAAAGAACTATTTACATGATGTTGTAACAAGAAGTGAAAAGGAAAAAAATGCACTTCTCCATCATCTGTGTCTCTACATTGAAGTCTGTTTGTTCAGAGCGATGGAACTAATAAAGCGTCATTTCCAGGTACCTTTAGTGGAATTTGCTGTTGCCTGAGACAGGATAAAGTCACCCAGAAGCCGTTTCCTCTATGGGCATTTCTTCTAGCAAGCCAGGTGTTTTATAGGTGCCTAAAGTTTTCACTACTGCTGTCCCTCTATCAAATTTGAAAGATAAAAAGTCGAAAAATAAAGTGACACTTGCTGACTGTGTAAGACTTTTTGCTATAGAAAATACTGGCCAACAAAAGACATGCTGCTAGGTTTTAAACAGATGCCTAACTACTCACATTTAGCACCTCCAAATTGATCAACACATTACCCTTAATCAGCAAGAAATTAAATAACAGGCAAGTAAGTGCTAAGCTGTATCAGCAACATCTAAATAGACTTCAATCCATAAATATTTGTGCAGTGACACCTCAGATGGCTGGGCTACCATTAAGTGGGACCTGGACAGGCTGGAGAGCTGGGCAGGGAGACACTGAATAAAATTCAACAAGGGCTGTATAGAGTCTGACATCTGGACAGCATCCGCCCCAGGGACCAGGATAAGGTGGGGACTGACTTGCTTGAGAGCGGCGTAGGAAAAGGAGGCTTGGGGGTGCTGGTGGCCAGCAGGATGACCAGGAGCTAGAGATGGGCCCTTGTGGCCAAGAAGGCCAAGTGCAATCCTGGGTGAATTAGAAGGGTGGTGGTTAGGAGATCTAAAGAGGTTCTCCTCCCCCCGCCCCCCCCTGCCCTGATGAGACCACATCTGGAATATTGTGTCCAGTTCTG
>VZRI01000219.1:985320-1004443 GCA_013397515.1 Upupa epops
TTCTGTATCTGAGCCCTCAGTGAAAGAGGGGAGGGCTGCAGGTCCACCCCCACAATAGGAGTGTACAGGTATGGAGAACAGCTTGTCTCTTCAGCCTCTCTGCATTCAAAGAGCTGCAGAGCTGCAGCCAGGTTTAACCTTCTTTTGCATTCCACCCTTCAGTGGCAGGGGGTTGAGAGCCATTGCTCAACTGCCCCCTCACCACCCTTGGGGGGAGGGGGGGAGCACAATCCTGGAGGAGCTGCCTGTCTCTCAAGACATATCAGAGTAGAAGCAGGAGAAAGACCAAGATGGGGCAGAAGACGACAAAGAGAAGGTGAAGAAGCAGGAAGGTCTGCTAGGAAAGCTACCTCCAACTTCAAAATAAAATCCTTTTTCAGCATAAAAGCACCACAACTAATACTGGAAAATTTGGTAATTTTGAAACCAGAACATGAGGGTTTTTTTAAACTACAGTTTCTAGGTGATCCTGCTCTGGCAGGGGGACTGGACTGGATGATCTTTCGAGATCCCTTCCAAACCCTAACATTCTGGGAATTTCAGAACAAAAACTTTCCATGCACAACAGAAACAAGTTGCTTCTGGAAGTCAGGGTATAACGTACGTGCTGATGGGGTTTGTAAGTTAACCCTACCGACAAGAAATGTAAATATTACTTCAGGTCTCTTCAAAAATATCTCAACTGAAGGGGATCCAGAAACATCAAATTAACGGCAAGAGTAGAAGTACTAGACTGTAGTAAAACATTCCAGAAAATAGGATCCTGGAAGATCCCTTAAAAATCCCAGACCTGCTCAACTGGTGACAACGTTTCAAACACACTCTATCAACAAGCTTCCTTTTTTTCAGTGAGTTTATAGAGTATCTGAAGTTCTGGCAACTTAGGTATGATGTCAAATGGAAGGAAGATGGGCACAGAGAAGCAGTCTCTTCAAAGAGCCATACAGAGTCCACACAAAAACTGGGAGTGCACAGACAGAAAGCACATTTTTGTCCCCATCTGTAACTCCTTTAGCTTGCACACAACTCTGCAAGGACAGACCTCCTTTGGGGATGCTGCATCTCCATTAGGGACTCTGCAAGTATACCTATGCCAGCCAAGCAATGTGGCACAGTTACTTGCATTTTATCAATCCACTTTTCTCTTCAAAGACTACAGATCCTTTACTTACTGCTTTACAATGGAGAACTTTAAGTGATTTTATTAATTTTAAAGAAAATTTTCATTAAAAAGCAAACAACCTACAGAAAACGCTTACAGATTACATTAATAAGACTGAGTTGCCAGTATCCCAAATCTCAAAACCTAAAAGTTAAGCCAAGTATTTAATAAAAAGATAAAAACAACTTAGCCACAGATATCATAGAATCATAGAATGGAGAGGACTGGAAGAGGCCTTAAACACCGTCTAGTACCAACCCCATTACACAGGCAGGGACTCCTTCACTAGATCAGGTTACTCAGGGCCCCATCCAACCTGGCCTTCAACACTGCCAGCGACGGAGCAGCCACTGCTTCCTTGGGCAACCTGTTCCAGCATCTCAGCACCCTCACAGGTATGACCCTGAAGACTCCCGCCTCACAAGAAGTAAACATGACCAGAACAGTACACTGTTTGGAGACACCAGAAACTGCACATGCTTTGATGGGATTTAAAGCAGGATGCTACCTTCACCAGAATGACGGTTAACATGGCAAGCCCACTGCTAGGAGGGACCTTGACTAAAACCATTCCTTTGCTGTAGAATGTAGAGTTCCAGTACTTACAGAAGGCTGATTGTGTTATTTTATGATATTCACATATAGAATACTTTGCAAAGCTGGTATATCAAACAGAGAAAGACCTCAGTTTTACCCAGAGCAGATCCCCATTAATTAAACCTTAAAACACACAGCACCGCTCTAGGTCAGATTTCATTAGGAAGTTTATGTATTTCCAAAGTAGTTATTTTCATATGTGAAAGGCTGGAAGCCTCTGATACTTTAGGGCGAGAACCTTTTAAACTTTTCATAGCAATTATTTAATCATGCAATTCTAACTGCACACACATTCACTGCATTTGTTCATTAAATACCGCATCCTAATTTTATAACAGAAGACTGCAGAGACGTAAGGATTTCTTACCAACACTTTGTTAATGTAAAAGTAAGCAAGCATGGTGAAGTCAAATCCCCTCTGTGCTCCATTTCCCAAATGGTGGCTATTCCCACAGGCCACTTGAGAAACAGCGATACGTTAACAGCACACTGGAATTAGGTACATTCTGAGAAAGATAAGCTTGTAGGAAAGCAGCACATAAAGAAGGTAAAACTAGGTCCATCAGAAAATGTTAAGGTACATAATTTAAAATATTTAGCTTAGTACTAGGCTTTTCTTCTTCTGTTATCATTATTATTTGGGTGCCACTGTATAAGAAGCACATTGAGGTGCTATAGTGGGGACAGAAAAGGGCAATGAGGCTGGAAGGAGGTCTGGAAAACAGGCTCTATGAGGAGCGGTTGCGGGAAGTGGGGTTATTTTACCTAGAGAAGAGGAGGCTGAGAGGAGACCTTATTCCTCTCCACAGCTATACCTAGAAGAAGGTGGTAGCAAGGCTGGTGTTCGTCTTTTCTCCCAAATGACTAATGATGGGATAAGAGGAAATGTCCTCAAGCTGCATCAGGGGAGATTTCGATTGGTTCTTAGGAAGAAGTTCTTTCCTAAGAGTTGTTGGGTACTGGAACACGCTGCCCAGGGAGGTGGTGGAGTCACCATCTCTGGAGGAGTTTAAAAATCAAGTAGCTAAAGCACTTGAGGCCACGGTTTAGGGGATGGGGAGATGCTGGGATGAGGGCTGGACCTTATGATCCTGGAGGTCCTTTCCAGCCAGGATGGTTCTGAGATTACTAATCTATAATACAGTAATGGACAGCTCTCCTGTTTTCAAAGCTATGATAAGTGGGTTTCTACACCCAAATAATTTACAGTGTATGTCGCTAAATGTTTCATAACTTGAGTTAAAATGCAACTAATCTGAACAAGCAGGTTTGTAAACTGACCTGTATTCTCATTAGGATCAAGGCAACAAACGTTAATTGTTGAATCATATAAACTTACAATCATAGAATAGTCTATGTTGGAAAAGACCCTTATCACTGTCAAGTTCAAACCTTAACCCATCTGTCCAAAGCCCACTGCTAATCCCTGACTCTAACATCCAGATTTCCACAACTTTAAACACACCCAGGCATGGTGATTCAGCACCTCCCTGAGCAGACTGTTCCAAGGCCTGATGATTCTTTTAATGAGAAACTTTTCCCTAATGTCACAGAATCACACAATTATCAAGGCTGGAAGAGACCTCTGAGATAAAGTCCACACTATAACCTAACATCACCACATAAGGTGCATCCTAAACTTCCCCTGGCACAACTTGAGGCCATTTTGTCTTGTCCTACCACTGTTACTTGCGAGAAGATACCAACCTCCACCTCTCTATAACCTTCTTTCATGTAGCTGTAGACAGCAACAAGGTCTCCCTTTAGCCTCCCTTTCTTCAGACTAACCCACCTAAGCTTCCTCAGCTGCTCCTGACAAGGACTGTTCTCCAGACCTTTCACCAACCTTGCTGCCCTTCTTTGGGCCCTCTCCAGCCCATCAATGCCTTCCTTGTATTGAGGTGCCAAAACCAAACCCCGTACTTGAGCTGTGGCCTCACTAATGCCAAGTACAGGAGGACAATCCCTTCCCTACTCCTGATGCAAGCCAGAATGCCATTGGCCTTCTTAGCCATTTGTAGTTTTTGAAAGTTGTGCTTAACAATATGGGCCACACATTTCTTTGAAGAAGTCTTCAATATTTCTTCTGTTGTATGAATCCTTTATATCCTAAAGTGTATAAACAAAGATGAAAACCAGAATCAACTCTTTTTTTGCTAATGTTTTTTCATTGTGTTGATTAAATAATTAGTTTTCAATTAGTTGTCTTTTGCTCTCCAGAACATCATTACTTTATAGACTTTCTTCACTCCAACCCAGTACTCTTGAGCACAAGATTAATTATAAGAAAGTGCTTCTGTCACTTCTTAAAATAGATTCTGAGTGGGAGCACATGCCATCATGATGCTGTAACTCATCAGAAAATTATGATGCACTACCGTCTTCTTCTAAAGGCACCTGCTAGCTAAGAGATGGCCAAGGTCATAATAGCACTTCTCATGTTTTTCAGGACTGTTTGCCTTATCAGATTAATAGAAATCCAGCAAGCTATCAGTCTTCATTCCTTTCTTGAAGAAACAAAATAAAACTTCATACCGATCACTTAGAGTAAAATGGATCTTGCACAGAAGAGTCACTACCAACCAAAAAAACTACTACTTTCACAATTATCGTTCTGTAAGGGTGACTTCTTTTAAAAATGCTGTGAGCTCACCAAGGATTTTTTATCAAGAAAAGCAAAACAGACTAAGGTGAAAAGAACAGACTTCATATTTTAGTTCTTTACTCTTCTTTTAACCATCAAACTTGTAAATAAAGGTTTGAGGAAGTAGGCTGGGGAGAGTTCCCCCAAACTTTTTATCCTGCTTGTTACAATCTTCATAAAACCACAGCAGAATCACAGAATGTCAGGGATTGGAAGGGCCCTCAAAAGATCAAACAGTCCAGTGCCCTTGCCACAGCAAGATCCCCTAGATTCAGTGACACAGGAACAGTCCAGGCAGGTTTTAAATGTCTCCACAGAAGGAGACTCCATAACCCTCCTGGGCAGCCCCTTCCAGGGCTCTGTCACCCTCATCAGGAAGAAGTTTCTTCTCATCTTNCAGAACTGGACACAACATTCCAGATGTGGTCTCACCAGGGCAGAGTAGAGGGGGAGGAGAAGAAACCACTTTTGTTATGGGAAGACACTGAACAAGACTACGTCAGAGAAAAAATGGAAACAAAACCTTCATGAGCCAAACCAGCAGCTATTATTCATTTATTTTGAAAAATATGTGTTACTATTTAATTTAAAGAACTGAAAGGACAATCCAAGTGTCCAGCAAATTCATCCCTTCAGGTATACTTAACAGGCTTCCAGGCAGGGTGATCCCAGAACTTTCTGAATGCTCAGATACATTCATTTAAATGCTCACAAAAAGCAGTGCTCCTGCTGTTAAGCAGTATTCAGATACTTTCCAAGTATTCTTGGTATTTTCTCATCATCCGCATGGCTCCTGAATCCATGGCAGTGTATAATAAATGCGTTTTTGCATGCCAGTAGAATTCAGGCCCTTAAGTCCAGTACAAAGCAATTTAACAATCACCATGGGATTTCCCTAGAAATAGAGATAACACAAGCACTTAATTTTTCTGCTGGAAGCTTCATAGAATCTTCCTCTAGGTTCCTAAAGCATCTCCAAGAGGTAACCAAGGGTACACCAGCACACACCCCTGGGACAGGACAGTGTAGGTGCCATGTAAGAACACTGTGGTGTGCACAAAGGCCTTAGGACTGCTAAACCAGAACCTCTCCTGTAGATCCACAATAGATTACAGCAGTGTCACAGAAGCAAGGAGATCAGGCTTAATTCCCTGTTAGCCCATGGGGATTCAAACACACTTATTTCTGAGAAGTGTTTTAATTAAAAACTAAAAGGCTAGATGGTGACAAGCATCTTATCTGCTAAAGCTGGGCAACTACCCAGCTAAAAATTAAAATGCTACGGCACCATGACAATAAGCAACAAGGACCACACCACCTTGTAACAGCTGGGGCGCGCAACTGGGAGAGAAGAGCCCATGTCCCCTGAGCCCTCTCTCTTTTCTTACTTGCCCTCTAAGAGGAAAGAAAATGCAACAATAGTTCAAAATACAAATGTGAACCCTGTTCTCTTCCTTCCCCCGTCATGGTCCAAACAGCTAATTTTAAGATAGTGAAGCATCACTACATCTATGTCTCTTTTTGGATCTAGCCCATGAAGTGTTGCAGAGACTTGTTTGATTGACTATTTATATAATCTCTCTTCAGAGATACAAGGCTTCTTAGAATTTGGGCACCTCTTCAGCCATGAAGCTTTTTTAATTTCAGAAGTGTATGACTAGGGATGCGGCTCTTAATAGCACGGTTCCACAGAGAGAATAAATGCAACGCATTCCACTTTAAAGTATATTTAAAGCTTCTTCCACATTTAATGCAGCATTCACTGGAGGAGCCATAATATCCCCTAATGAGTATTTGCAGAACTGGATCAAAAGAATATTCTCTGCTCTCTGGAGCACACAAACTCTAGTAAATCCACCTCACAAGCCTAAAACAATGACTCAACACTCTCATCTGCCCCTGACATCCATCATCACATCGTACATATTAACACTAACCTTCCTGTTGTGTCAACTGCAGCTAGTTGTTTATTTTAGCAACTGGCATGTTTTGGATCATGTACTATTTTTTTCCTCCTCTCAGAACGCAAACCTTCAGTCCAACCTGAAAACACACCAGAAAGGTATTGTTCAAATACATTAACTAATGTGATCGGTTATTGGCTAATTTTTTCAGAAACTCTTTCATACTTTCAAACACCACTTTCACTTAAAACCACTAATGGTGCTCTGCACCTTCAACCTCTCATCTCAAATTCTTCTTCCCTGCAGCAAGGAAGGATGCAGTGACGAGCAAAATATCAGACATAAGAGGAAGCCAAAAATACATCACTCCATGTATGTCATTTCCAGTGGACTAGCAGTGCCTCCATAAAGATGCTTTCAAACTTTAATTATTAAAGAAATATCTAGCTATTACTCATGATATTGTTCTTACTGCACGTCTGTCCTTTAGTGACTGCACTTCTAGTCCTCCTTCATAAAAGTAAAACTCAAGGTGATATTTACCATCACAGACTACAAGGGAAATAAAAAAGCCTCTTGACTCTAACAAAGTATACAGAGACACATGCACCACAAACCTGTAATACAGAGAACTGGAATTCTCTGATATAGCTAATTTGAACAGGCTAGTGAATTAATACAGACCTTTGTTTACTACAGAACAGACAAACTACACCTACAGTACTGTATCTGTTCAGCTATACAAAAGTATTCTGCTAAAAACCTAAAGAGAAACTGGAGAAAATGAGATAAGACATCTGATCTTGGACGCTTCACATGAAAAGGATTAATACAAAAGGCCAATGGCATCCTGGCATGGACCAGCAATAGTGTGGCCAGCAGCACTAGAGACATCATTCTCCCCTGTACTGGACACTGGTAAGACTTCTCCTCGAGTACTGGGTGCAATTCTGGGCCCCTCACTTCAAGAAAGAGGTTGAAAGGCTGGAGTGGGTTCAGAGGAACGAGGCTGGGGAAGGGACTGGAGGGAAAGGCTGATGAGGAGAGGATGAGAGAGTCTAGGGTTTTTTAACAGATTCAGGGAAGACCTTCTCCCTATCTACAACTACCTGAAGGGAAGTTGTAATCAGGTGGGGGTCGAGCGCTTCTCCCAGGCAACTAGTGGCAGGATGAGAGGGCAGGGCCTGAAGCTGCCAGGGCAGGGTTAGGCTGGATGTTAGAAAGCCCTCCCTTGCAAAAAGGTTGATCAGAACTTAGAATGGACTGCCCAGGGAGATGGCAGAGTCCCCATCCCTGGAGGTGTTTAAGGACAGACTGGATGTGACACCTAGTGCCCCAGCGTGGCTGCCATGGTGATGTTAGGGCATGGGCTGAGATGGATGAGCTCAGAGGGCTCTTCAAGTCTCAATAATTCTGTGATTCTGTTACATGAAAAAGTATTCAGGCAGAGAAAAATCCTAACATATCACTTTCTTTCATTGGGATGTGATACAATTAATACGTGTGTTCTAGGAGACTCTTTCAACTGCTAAACTTTGTTTTTTAATATGACCTGTAGGCCCTTGATGCAGGGACTGTTATACAAATATTTAATGCACAACACCTCACTTAATCATCAGATTGACTGCAGCCTCCAGGGATCTCCATCTTACTTTATAATAGTTGTATAAGAAAGTCTTAAACAGACAACAAGCATGGGTTACTAGGAAGCGGTATTTTTAAAATCAGGCTGGAGTAGCCAAAGCTAAGTGCAAGAGTGAATCCAAGCTCATACAAGGAACCCAGTTTATTCAAGAACCTCATGTTTCAGTTTAGTACTGTTCTTGCCCTCCACAACTTGAAAAAGCAGGGTTTTAGCATGTAGCTTATTTGGCATAAACGTTTCAAGACTTCCTTTGGAACTGACAAGTACTGACTTCTATAGAAGAAATCTGCAAAAGTACAAATAAAAATGTATGTACGTCGGCAGAAAGAACTTCATGGAGATTTAAACAGCAAGCACTGCTATCAGTCACAATCCACTATGTGAAATTACATCCAATACAGAATAAATCATAGAACAGTGACAAGCCATGTCATACCATGAGCTTTAAAGATCTTTAAACCACGTCCTTACCCAAATGATCTCATCTGGGTACCCAATAAAAGGATTTTCTTCAATTACATTCATGTAACATGGCTAAAAACCCCAGTCTGTATCTTAGCATGCATTATCAGCGCACAGTAATTGACATTAGATGGCTGTGTAGCAGCCCAGAGGAGCGTTACAGATGTACCACATCAACTTCAATTGAACTAACACACTTAAAATGAACACTTTTTTTTTTGCTCCCCCAATGAAGGAAATTCCTTGAAAGTATGAGAGCTGAATTTTCATTTCAGATTCCACTGAAGGATCAGGAAAAAGAGATGAAGATCCAAAGGCTGCTACACAGTTATAAAAAGCTAACGCATGTAAGTAGTAAAAATGCTGCAGGTTGCATACCAGAACCCATGGTAAAGCCACACAGTGGGACTGTGTTTCCTTGCTCTAATCTATAAAAAGCCTGTATTCCTGAACAAGAGGGGCAGATAATGGGAGGAATAAGCTAAAACATTTCCTATTGGTGCTTTTTGTCTAGGAGGCCCTACAAAAAGGCTAACTAGACTTTTCTACCCTAACAGGTAGATAAAAAATGCAGCAGAACACAGAGCCCAGCCTAACAAAACCTATTTTCTACAAGAAAATGACTGGGTTGATAGGGAGAGAGCAGTGGATAGTCTACATTGACCTCAGAAAGGAATACAGAGCTTTGCTTTGCTTATTGCACTGTATTTATCTCAACTCACTGGTTTACTCAATTTTGCCTTTCTCTCCCTCACCCTGCTTGGAGGCAGTAAACAAACATCTAGGAGGAGGTTTAGCTGCTGGATAGGGTCAACTCATCACAACCACCTTCCGTGATTTTTTTCAATGGGCTCACTTGGTACTACATTAAAGCAGTGGATTCTCTGGGTAAATCCTCCTGGAAAAACAGGCTCTGAGAAAGTTCGCTGGCTGCAAAAGTAAAAATGAAGTCTTAGAAGAATCAGCATTAATATCACGGTCAAAAAAAAACAAAATCACATTTATAAGCAGTTACCAGGGAAAACATGTTCTTCTCAGAGCTGTGCTAAGAAAGGGAAGGTGGAGTGAGAGAAATCGAGTTGCCTAAGAAGTAGTTCAGGAACACCAGGCAATTATAAGAGATGCCCTGTCATCCGTCAACTCTCAAAAAAACAAAACCAAGGCAGTTATGAATATTGACCTGATAACCTGAAAAGGCTTCCTGGAGATGTCAACTCAAAAACGTTTTGAGAAAACAAGCCCTCAACCTTTAACAGGAATTCTCTAAAAAAGTTTCTCAATCTAATTGCATTCAAGAGGTTATTTTTTTTCACCTAGCACCAGAACTCATGTAAATAAGCACTCTATTTGATCAACAAACTCTGTATCAAGGGACTTATTCCCAAAAGGAAAAAAGCTATTTCAAAAATAAACAGAACTGGCTAAGACAAGAAGAAGGTAACAGCAAAGCAATCTGTTGGCCTTACTTCATCTTCTAACTTTTAAAGAAGAGCTAAGGCTGGTTTTGATTCTTAACTCTCTTGCAAGTGTTACGAGAGTAGCGTGTTCAAGCAGTTTGATTACTAGAGAGGAGGAAAAGGAAAAGAAGAACTGCTGAAAATCTTGGCTATACTTTCCAACATCCCTCTCTTTTTTTTTAAACTGGAATCGACTGCCCAAGGAGGTGGTGAAGATGGAGGTGTTGAAGGACAGACTGGCTGTGGCACTGAGTGCCCTGGTCTAGCTGATGTGGTGATGTTAGGTCATGCGCTGGGCTGGATGATCTTAGAGGTCTTTTTTCGGCCTCAGTAATTCTGGGATACTGTAATGCTTTACAATCTGTGAGACTAATTTGAGTGTTTTCTGCAGAAAAGTTTAAAGTTTGGTTTTAAAAAGTTGAAAAGGAAAGTGGCTACCACCCCACACCCCTCCTCTTTTTTCCCTCAGCAAATTCTGACTTCCCCGCTTCTCTCCATTCTGAACTGTTGGGAGCTGCATCAGCTGCTACTGAAAGAAAATGCTCATCAGGTGTTCATTTGGGGTGAAGAAAATTTATGGTGAGTGGGAAGACTGGCCTGCAAGACACTTTGAGAATTATGAACTTGATGAGGACTTTGCTGAAGATTAATGAGGACCTTGCTGACTGCTGTGATTAGAGAGAGAAGCTACAATGAAGAAAATAATGAATTACAGTTACGTTAATCACAGTAACTGTAAGAGTCTGTAAGAGTACATGACACAACTACGTACATCTGTATTGGTATCTTGTGGGGCTGACTTCTTATGCTATGTGGTGCAGGGAGTGAATTAAAATGTCTTGATAACCTTCCTCTAAGTCATTAATTGCCTGCATTCCTAAGTGGTTTTGTTAAACCCTCCCTTTGTGTCTGATGCTTTAGATGGGAGCTCTTCCTTGAAATATGGTCAGGGTTTCTGACCCACACTGGTGTCGAACCAGGTGAGGCGCATGGAGCTCCAGAGATGAGGATCCCCACAAGGCTACATCACCCTTTGGCCGCTACAAATGGGAGCCATGATTAAATGCTGAAATCTAACAAAATACCCAGTAGTTGTACACAGGTTCATTTAAATTATTATTTATTAACTTAAATAAACAGATACTCATGTTCTTCTGAAAGGAGTCAAGATATTACTAAAGCAGAAGGAGACTCACGGGACAAAACAGACAACACTAAAAACAGCACAATCACTTCAAAACCAGGAAGCCAATCATTCAGTATCCAGGGAAAAGAGAAATATTCCACAAACAAGCAGCGCATGCTTCTGTTAGCATGATTAAATAAACAGAAGGCAACTGAGTTTTGGGCCACTGTATGTAGCCTCAGATCATTAAATCTCAAATCGTAATCAGTGGACAAGAGGTGGGGCAAAAAGTGACCACATGTGATTCTGCCAACACACAGTTTTTTCAAAAGTGGAACTTCTGACTTTTCCTGCTGACATCTGACCAAAGTCCAATGCAGTAATAATGCAAGTCTTGAGGGTCTGACAACAGAACATCCCCCAAGAATGCAGAGCACCAATGCCTTGGCCAAAGACCAGTTTCTTTCCTGCATTACCAGCACAATTAAAAAAATCTCCCCTTCTTTCTACTGGCAGCGATTTCCTCCTATCTCTGCTATGTAGGCACAAACATTTACCCACAGTAAGCCATAAGAAATTCTTTGAAAACTATCCTGGCAAAATATTATCATCTGGATCAGTTCAAATTTCCTTCACCATATACATGAACAATTCTGCTGGGATGAAGGAAAGCTCATCGATGGGATTACTTCTCTACGCAGGATTAATTTCACCATTAAGAAAATGAAGTAGAAGATGAATTTAGCATCAAGAATTGCTAAAAGATTCCATACATGTCAACTTTAAATAAAGCTCAGCGAGTGATTATTTTAAGGAGATAACTGTGGAGATCACAAGCAATCGGCCTGTTTGGTTTATTTCTCTATTCCTCTTATGAAGAACTATTTTCTAATTTTGCTCTTGTTAAGCAATCTGCTGCATTTTTCTAGTGAATGAGCTGCTTGAACATACCTAGAGGGGCTTAACTGTTGAGCCCACAAATCTTTTTCCTTGTTTAACTAGTCTGCGTTCTGTTAACATCCTTAGTGCCTCGTCTGTATAACCTCGGTCTGTACATTATTTGCTAGAAGCAACTCTTTAATAAACAAGCAAACTGTTTTGATTTCGGCAATGTGGCCATCAGTCTCCTATGTACCACCTTCTTTTCCCACTTCCCATAAAATTCCATTTTTATTATTAGCCTTTGAATACATCCTCAGGGGGAGTGATTTTTAATGTTTGAATTGCTTTTTCAATCACCACTGCATTTTGGCATTTTCTGCTATTTTAAAACCACACTTCCACCATAAATGTGTTTTAATTCTATTATCACCA
This sequence comes from Upupa epops, assembly GCA_013397515.1. Lineage (NCBI taxonomy): Eukaryota > Metazoa > Chordata > Aves > Bucerotiformes > Upupidae > Upupa > Upupa epops. The sequence goes on from VZRI01000219.1 coordinate 997,632, forward strand.
AGACCTGCACTTGGATGCCAAAAATGGTCAATACCTAATTAGTAGCCATGGAGACCACCAAAACATGCAATATTATATGAATATTTAGCCTGGAGTAGAGGAGACTCAGGGGGGACCTTATCACTCTCTGTAACTACCGGAAAGGAAGCTGTAGACAGATGGGGGTTGGGCTCTTCTCCCAGGCAACTGGCACCAGGACAGGGCAGGGCTTGAAGCTGCCAGGGGAGGTTGGATGTTACGAAGCCTTTCCTCATGGAAAGGGTAATCAGAGTCTGGAATGGACTGCCCAGGGCACTGATGGAGTCCCCATCCCTTGAGGTGTTTGGAATAAGAACTTGGAATGGACTGCCCAGGGAGATGGCAGAGTCCCCATTCCAGGAGGTGTTTAAGGGCAGACTGGATGTGACACCTAGTGCCCCAGTGTGGCTGCCATGGTGATGTTAGGGCATGGGCTGGGCTGGATGATCTTAGAGGTCTTTTCCAGCCTCAATGACTCTGTGATTCTGTGAATGCATAGCACAGACCAGCAGGCTGATTTGCAGTGAAATAGGGCCTTAAAAATTGCACATGGTCCATTGCTCACAATTATACAACAAAACTATCTTCATTCTCCATCCCAACCCCTCTCCTTTTTTAAGGAAATATCACAAACCCCAAAAGCTTGACTTATTAACTAGCTGGTACCTGTAACCTCCATCACATGGTCAACAGTACCCTCAAGAGAAAGGCCAGCAACAAGGTAGTATGCAGGATAAAAGTGAAATAAGAAAATTATTTTGAACAGTCAGTAAAAGACAACAGGTAAGAGATGACAGGTGCTCAACAATAGAAGAGTCCATAGGTACTAAACAGCCGTTGTTTTTCTATCAGGTCAGCATCCTCAAAGTTAGAATATTAGCTAAACAGACTAATTATATGGAGGGTACCTAAGATAGCAGATTGAGTGCTGTTGAAGAAATCCCTCAAGCAGAAAATAAATGAGATGTGGCAGAAATTGGTAACTTGTCACACATCTATTAATACTTACTGGATATATTGTATGTCCGGATCTTAGGGACAGACATTGAAATCTGGAGCACCATGACATAGTTTAGCAGTGGGTTTGGTACAGTTGGGTTGTACTTGATCATAAAGGTCTTTTCCAACCTGAACCACTCTATGATTCTATGAAAATCAATGTTTACCACTGTATATGGTCTTCAAATTAGTTCTCTTGTGTCAGGCATTCAATCACCAAGGTCTTTTCTTGACTACTAGTCAAGTTACAAAAACTAAAAGTTCAAAGGCTTTACTACCAAAAATTAACAAATCAATAATCGAAAAAATTAACCATTAATAAAGATATCCTAAATGATTAACACAGTGTTTCTCTTTCCCCAGTTGTAAGACTTAGAAGCCTAATGTTCAGCTTTTCTAGTTTCCTGACATATGCAAGTTACTAACATTCAGCTCTTTGTCAAGCACAAATGCCTAGCACAGCACTCATACCCATCTAGCTACTAATCACATAAATGAAGGAAGTGTCTAGATTACCTTTTGAATTAATGCAGGTCAACTACACAAAGCCAATTACACCTGTTTGGGCCATGAGCAGAAAGCAGAAGTCCCATGGCCCAACCTTTCCTATCCCACCTGAGCAGTCCAACCTGGCCCTCCACTGAACTGACTCAGTTTGTTCAGGCAGTAGAAAAATCATCTCAAAAAGAAAATTAGTTTTCCATTAGGTTACTCAGTGAAATTTGTTTGGCAAAGAGGATGGGAGGAGAACACTAAAGAAAGAACAAAGTCTAAAACTTTTGACAGAGGTTAACATTTGCAAACCTTGCTCACTGTTCACCCACAGGAGCAGAGACCTGCAGAGCCTAGTGCTGAACCAGGTAGCAGAGCTGATTCAGCTGGAAGGGAGCCCTTTTTTCCAGCTGGTTAAGTTTTGGTTCCCTAACTGCACAGTCACACAACAGGTTATGCCAGCACAGAGCAGCACAGCACTGAACAAGCAGCAGTGATGATAGAACCAGGCCCAAAATTCTGTGGTACACAAGATTAAACCTGGCTGGAGTCCTGTTGGGCTCCAAAGTGATGACCAGTTATAGCAGACTGCATGGTACACCAGAAGAAAATTATCTCTGAGTAACACAGCTTGAGATGTAATGAGTGGGGAAGATAAAATCCCTGACGCAGTGCATGTCTTTTCCTACCAGACAAGTCAGTTAGGGCCTGTTCAAATAAAGTATTAGTGTAAACAGGATTTCTGCTATTTCTTCACCTCTAGCTTTGAGAAATATTTGTAATTATGTGGCTTATTTTGGATGTTTGAGGATGTTTGAAATCCTTTTACTTACTGAGTTTTACTTTAGGCTAGCTTACGTTAAGAGTAATTTCAAGTCCTGTTAACAGCTGGTATTTCTCACATCTCTTTAAGTACTTTCTCCAGAGCACCCAAAGAATTATATTCCCTCACTCATCTTCCTCACTGTATGCACAGGAGCAGGTCAAGAGACACTAGCTTTCCAGGTATTTTAAATCAAGAAAGTCTCCTCAGCACTACCCAGTGTCAGACCTCTGGCATGCGTGAGAACTGTGAGGGGCACATGAAACCCTGTGGAGGCAAAGACTAGCCAACAGTGTGTCTGTAGTAGTGCTTCTGTTTGCTTCAAGAGGGTGGATTTCAAGCTGCCTCCCGATGGTCCCCAACCATCATACTGGTTCACAGAGTAGAGGAGAACCAAAGCACAAATGACAAATTCATTCAACTAAATTCATTCTTTAGTTCTTGGACAGAACTAAATCAAGTGCAGTCTAAGAGAGAAGCTCGGGCACTCCAACCATTACTTTGGATTCACTCTACGGGTTCTGAGCTAGCACATAGCACAGCTCAATAAACAGGGTGGCTGTGAAGCCCACATTATTAAGTGGACTGCTCTACAAATCTGCTTTGGAATGGACTGCCCAGGGAGATGGTGAAGTCCTCATCCCCATCCCTGGAGGTGTTTAAAGACAGACTGGCTGTGCCACTTGGTGCCCTGGTCTGGCTGATGTGGTGATGTTAGGTCACAGGCTGGGCTGGATGATCTTAAAGGCCTTGTCCAGCCTCAATAATTCTGGGATTCTCTTAGGCTACTCTACTTGCTAACACAGACATTACTTACATTTGTGATTTCATTCAATGTATTTAACTTACTGAAGTACAGGCAAAAGAGTTATGTAGCTACAGCAGGAAAGCAAAGGAATTTTTTTTTATATATATTCTGCTAATAATTGCAGGACTGAGAGAGTAACTTATTAACCAACTATAAAGAATTTCTGCAGCTGCCTGTTTCTTTCTGCAGTGGCTTCTAGTGGGAATGTTGGCATCTCTAGGGTTAAGCTTGAATCTATGCTCTGGATGAAGTATAATAAATATTTTGCTATGCATCAAATGGCTCCTGTCTGATGTTTTCACAATATCTTAAACACAGAGGAAGCTCTTGAATGTGCCCTAATTGTTAGATACTTTCTAGATGCTAATGAGGTCTCAACCATTCATTTTAAAGTGCTTTTGTCTACACACTTTTCATATTGCCTTGGGTCTGTGTCTGGCAGAGTTCTGTAGCGGGAGAGGGGGCTGCTGCTGTGGCCCCTGTAAGAAACTTCAAGAAAGCTCCCCCCAGTTCCAGGTTGGACCCATCTAGGGCCAAGGCTGAGCCAATCAGAACCTCTGTGATAAACACATTTAGTAAGGGAAAAGCAGCTGGACAAGGCAGATTGTTTGTTTGGTGGACTTTGGGGCTTAGGAGCCTTTTTTAGGGGAAACTCCATTTTGGTTTTGGGGAGGAAGCAGCAAGAGAGAGATACAGCCATGTGGATGCCCAGGTCAGTGAGGAAGGAGGGGTAAGACATGCCAAAGCAGCCTTTCCCCTTCAACCAGGCATAAGGAGTGGTTATGAGTAAGTTGAATTTAAGAAGCGCCTGTATCTCCTACTTTTCTATTAGTGGTGAAAAGGTGGGGCCCCTCCATGTCCTGTGTGTTGACCCTCAAACCTTTAGTTGTACCTTCTTCTGCCCTGGAGGGTAGCAGCTGTGTGGAGCTGGGTAGTCAGCTGGGTTTAAACCAGGACATATATGCACAGCTGAATTTTCTAGAGGCTGTAGTATAGGTAGAACATTTTTAGGAGATATTTCTTTGGTATAGAAAAAGGATACTGGGAATAATCTGAAAACTTGCTTCAGTTATTGGGGAAGAGTACCAGAAGCCACTACTTTCTGGTAGGAAATACTAAATTATTACTATCTCACATCTAAAAATCTTCCTTATTATTTGTAAGTCCTTATCACATATTACACAGAACAATAACCAAATTTAAGTGATGCTATCAAGGAATAAGAGATTTTTCTAATATTAAGGATAATCCATGATGTCCCGTTTTAATGCTATACAGAAACTTGCCTCAGATGCCTTTTCCAGAATGATGTTCTGTTCATCAAAGTATCCAAAAGAGTCTACTTGAACCCTTCTCTAACAAAAGACTGGTGAAATGACAACTAGTATTTTCACTAATTCTCTTTGATCAACTGCCAAGCCAAAGAGGAAAGTACATTAGCTAGAGCTACACCCTTTGGAATAAAAAAATGGGAATAGGCAGATGAGCTTAACAATCAAAAGAAATTCTTCTGCAGTTGCTTTTCTCAGCAGTTGCTTTTAACATGAACTTTAGAGTTTCCATTTAGATCTTTGATACTTAAGAAAAAAAGCCCAAGTCTCACTCAAATAAGAAGGTCCTGCACATGGGAGACATTAGTAATAGTTTGAATTCTTACCCTGATGGAATTTAATTGGCAAGATCAAACCTTAAGGATTTACAGCCTACATCCCCACTACAGAATATAGCATATTCCTAAGAAAACACAGTCAGAACAGTGTTAGATTCTGGAGCAGTTTAAATACATCTGATTTGAACCACATACATCTTTGTAACACAATCACTACCAACTTCTTGAAACTTGTGCCTTGACCTCTGTCCAAAGAACTATGCCATACAGCACTGCCACTTAAGCACGCTTACTTGAATGAAATCTTACCACTTTTTCAAAAACCTCAACACCCTCCTAGTTTGTTCTAAATACAAATTTTGTTTATTTTGCCAAATAAACGCAGAACAAATGTCTGCATGTGAAGAATGATCTGGAATACCTCACAATGAATGGTTAGGAGGGCAGGAAGTTCCCTTCCTATCAGACTTTTCAGTCTGTTCAGTTGAAATGACCATTTAAAAAGCCACCATCAAGTACATGCTAGCCACTATCAAGTACATGCCACAATAAGTGTAAGTACTTTCATTTAGATTGAGCTAAAGCTAGTGGCTTGGAAGTTAGACCTTACTGAGCTGTGACATACATCTATCAAGGCAAAGAAGATACTACTGAGAAGGCATTCTTTCAGGACGTCATACTAACAGTAGGAGAAATCCCTGGAGATTACAAAAACATTCCCCCACGAGGTGGGTATACCTCTTGTTCTAAAATATTCTCTAGATTTTCTTCAGGTATCAAATCAGAGCATAACAGCAATGCTGAAGTTTTAATCAGAGGGAGAGCCATATATGCAAGCACCTGTCGCAACTTCTTCCCAGCATCTGTGGAGGTTTCTGAGTATTATCTACAAAAACATGTGTTTCACAACATTTTTACTTAGCATGCTTAATTTACAGCGTATTTGTCCAAGGAAGTTGAATGTCCTTCATTCAGTGTAGGCTTATTAAGCATCTCTCCTTGAGTATTCAGACAGTGACAAGAAAACCAAAGCTAAAAAAAGAGGAAACAAGGAGTGCCTGTTCCCTTTAACCTTGAGGCTTTCTCCTTCTTCCAGGAACAGCAGGCATTCTTCTCAGCAGACATGTATGCACTTTTAGGCATCCTGCCACTTTCTCCTGATGTTTTTCCTGAGATGAAGGTTCAGACAGGATCTAAGTCCAGAGTAAGCCTTTTTGGCATCTCACCATCTACACTGCCATGGCACTACTTAACAGCACAGGAGAGAACGCTATCAGTAGGAAACTACCTAATATCAGATAAACAGATCATTAGGGGTTGGAAGGGACTTCCAGGGGTCATTGAGTCAAACCCCCACCTCACTCAACCAGGAGCATAGAACCTAAGGCAGGTAATGCCGGAACCCATCCAGATGATTCTTGAAAGTCTGTGGAGAAGGAGACTCCACAATCTCAATGGGCAGCCCATTCTGGTGCTCTGTGACCCTTAGAGTAAACAAGTTCTTCCTCATGTTGAGGTGGAACTTTCTGTGCTCCAGCTTACACCCACTGCCCACTGTCAATGGGCACAATCTCTTTTCTAAGAGATTGTCTCTTTCCTCTTGATACACAGCCCTCATGGATTTACAGATAGTGATTAATCACCTCGTAACCTTTTCCTCTTCAAGATGAAAGGTCCCATGTCTCTCAATCTCTCCTCATAAGGCAGATCCTGTCCCCTTCCTGGACATTTTCTTCTTCTGTAAATATACATTCCCACACAAACTCTCCTAAGATAAATTATACAAGGTACCTAGGGAACAGGATACTGACCTGCCCAACACCAACACCTTCTCTATTACAGTCTGGGCAGTCTTCATAATCCATGAAAAGTATTTCAGGAAGGGGTAAGATATAGCAGAGTAGACACATATTGGTTTGCCAAATTCCTAGCAAGTACCATAATCCGTGTCTCTTCAAGAATTATTGGAAAAAAGTTTTATAGTCTTCATCTCAGTCCTTGCTATCAATCCCACCCTAAATGAGCCACCCCAGGGCATTAAAAACAGCTTGCTAAGAAAAAAA
>VZRI01000222.1:6585-39334 GCA_013397515.1 Upupa epops
CAGGCCGGGCCGTGCTGGGCCCTGCTCGAGTGGCAGGACCGGGCGGGCTCCAGCCGCCACCGGTTCTGAGTGATGACACTTACTTCTCGTCCTCCTGCTGCTGCTTCCTGGAGCTGGGGCCGGGTCGGGACTGCGACCCCCGAGGGTGACGCTGCCCACCCCTGTGCTAGGCTAGGCTGAGCTGGGCTAGCCTTGTCGGGTCTAGCCGCTCTGAGTGCCTGCTTCGGGCTGGAAGGGTAGGAGGAGGCCGCTGGCCTGAGTGGGGCCGAGGAGGGTGAGGCTGGCAGGGCAGGAGCTAGGCCGCTGCTGCACTGTTGTCGCCACCGCCTCCCACCCCTCCTCTGCACTGCACACTCCCTGTGGCACCCGCCAGCGCCAAGTGCTCATCCTCATGAGGTGTAAATATAGATATCCGTGCTCCTGACTAATCGTTGCACGCAGGCTGTTTACTGTATGTGTGTATTAAACAGTGTATATGGCCTATGTTGTCTGTCCTCTTGATATGTAATGTCAGCCTGTGCTGTCATGAAATCGCACTGAAGGATCACTTTCTGAGGAGGGCAGAGCGGAATACCGGCCAATTCCTAGTCGAGAAAACGCTAGAGTTGTTGGCTTGTCCTCTCTTTTCTTTCTTTGAGGCTTATTTGGGCTAAAGGGAAAAATGAAGTTCTCTCCTCTTTCACCTAGTTGTCTACTGCCCCTTTGCAGCCCATTGCTGAGGTTTCTCTAACATTGGTGCGTGGTTTTGTCCTGAATTAAAATCATACTGAATCGTCTTTGCAGCAAAGTCAGGATAAGGTGTCTGTCTGCACTGGGGTCCATCTGGCAACTGCTGTTGCTCTGAAGGTAAACTGGATGTGGACTTTGCTTTCTAGGCCTCTCAGACAGAACAGTGCTATGTTATAGTGTGACATTTTTTCACAGAAGGAATAGCACCCTTTTGTCGTCAAGATTTACTTGGGTTGTCTGTATTCTAAATCCTTTGAAAGCCCCTCTCAGAAGTGTTAATTTTTCCAGTAGCCAGGTGTTGTCATCTGGAATTTATTTGGTGGGGGATTGAGGGATTGAGTTTGGTCGTAGTTTGGATCGAGGGCCACTTGTGCCTGGGCATTATTCAGGAATGGGAGGAAAATCCCGACCCGGGGAGACTTAATAACTGAATATCACGTAGTTTAATATGGATTAAAGAGGAATTTGCTCGCTTCCTGTAGGGATTTGAAAATGTCATACATACATCTGCATGGAAAGAAGCAGCTCCTAGTTTCCATTTCATGAATAACAAAAGAAAAAGTTATTGTGAAGGACAACAGTTTGAAAACAAACCTGTTCTACTGGAGGGACTAGGATTTAAAATGTAAATTGATGTTTTAAAATGACTCTGAACACCTCATGGAACGTGATTATGACTGACTCTGTTTGCTGGATCCTTCTGTAACAAAGGAGATAGACCTTCATTTTCTTCTCAAATGTGTTTCTGACTTGTGTTTTCCAAAGTGATGACTCCAGACAGTTACTACTTGTTCTGATTTATTAAACCCTCAACAAAACCCTACTGGTTTCTGCATGTACTGACCTTAAAGTTATCAGGTATCTCTAGAGCTTGGTTCTTGTGCTGTGAACACAGACACATGCTACAGGTTAGCCTCTCTTACAGGGAGAGGGAAATAGGATAAATGAAGATACTCAAACAGATGAAGAACAACAGCTGAGAGCAAGGACATGGGGAAGTGCTGTTACAGTGAGGAGGGTGCACAGTGTTTGATTTAGCTGTGGTGCTAGGGTGTGGTCAGTGAGACGGGAGGTGTGTGTGGACAGAAAGGCAGGAAGTCTTGGAGACAAGATGGAGGAACTTCATGGAGCAGGATGTGAAACCGTTCACAGGATAATCAGCACAATGTGTTTGTGACTGAGGAAGATGGACAAGTGAGGATAGTGTGATACACAGCCTTGATTTTAAAAATCAAATCCAGTGGAAGTTTCATATAGTGAAGGCTTGTGAAACCTTTAGAAATCCTTGCTAGGCCTCAGGCTGAAGCAGGGCTTTGCAGCTTGAAGCAGGGCTCTGCAGAGTGGAGGCTCGTCACTGGGCCTAGTAGCATGCAGGCATCATGTGCTCCCAGAGGAAGAGTAACTGCACTTGGAAATAATGAGGAAATGCAAAGTGATCTTCAACAGCAGATCCTGAGAAGGATGCTAGCTGATGAGATCAGTTCAGCCGAGTTTACTGTCTTGTGCTCATCAGATGCTCTAATGAAATCCACACAGGGGGAGCTAAAGACGATGCCTCTGGACAAGCTGAAAATTGAGTAAGGAGCTAGTCAGCAACAAGTAATGCTGTCACATGGATGGGAAAGTATTGGGCTGCTGGCAGGCTGCTGGTGAGGCTCCTCTGGGATCAGTCTCTGAAGAGGACTTTAGGAAGACAGATCTGCAAAAATAAACAACCAAGGAGGCTGTGAACCATTATCTTAACCAAGATGGAGATGTTTTACAGGTTTAGGAAGACCCAAATGTCCTCAGTGTGTTGAAGTCACAGATCCACAATGAACTGTAACTGTACTAGACCTCGTGGCTTGTGGCCAAGAGACTTGGGCAAATTCACTGCCTGGGTGTCCTAATTGATAACAAAACTGTTTACCTTCCAATGTGGTGTGATTTTTTTACAGGCAATTACAGACTATTGCTAGCAGCCTTCCAGAGAAAGGCTTGTTTTGTGTGCTTGACAAAAGTCTTCATTGGGGAACAGTGCAATTATGAATTCAGACAATTCTACCTCTTCCTTCCTTTATTGATCTCATCTCAGTGGTCTCTGTCAATTCATGTTAAGTAAATGTGCTGCAAAGGAAAGAGGGAGCTGCCTGTTTGTTTTTGGGTGTGTGGTCATGTAGTGTGTTCTAAGTAATAGTTATTGGCTGTACAAATTCCCTCGACACAGTGTTCTTCCAAGGCTAAAAGAACCTAACAGCTCTTCTGAAGTTGCTTCAGTACAAGAAAGGGATTATACATCTGTGTAGAAGATCCTTTCTAGTTGCATATCCTTAAGGAATGACCGAGAGGATACCTGGATGACCAGATGCAATGCAGAATGCCTCTATTTTCAGATCCACTAGTGTTCCCCTGGTTGTAGTCTGTAATAATCAGACAGTCCTGAGGCTGAAGCTGGTAACTGTTTTGAAGAGGTCTCTCACCTGTGGGACTGGCCAGCTGATGGTATTAACTGCACGCAGTGTCTAGTAAAACATGCGCATACAGGTTCCAGACCCTTCTGGCAGAGTATAAAGCTGGTACCTGGTGAAGAGTTAAAGTTGGCTGCGTCCTTGAGTTGAGCTCTAAGGAACTGCGTGGCTCTGAGAAGACCTCGTATGGGTACGACATTTAAAAGTATGTTCCTCTGATAGAGAGTGTTATGGCAGTGTGCCTGGAACAGCCTTATCTCCGCTTGTACAGATGGATGCTGATACCTGAAATAAGGCTTCAGTGGGATGTCAAAATACCTGCGTAGTGCTTGTTGATGAGAGGAGGAAATGTAGGTGCATGGGTGCCTCGTTGAGGTAATCTTTAACTGATAAATAATGTGTAAACAGCACCTCTGAGCGAGGAGCTGGTTGATGGAAAATGGGTTGTGGCGGTGCTGCTTGCTGTGGTATTTCTAGTCCTAACTAATACAGAAATTAACTGGGCAGGCTTTGAAACCAGCAGCTATCTGTAGTGAAGCCTGGCTAGTTGCCACCCTGAAATAATGCTTTGTGCTTGGGGAATTGTTACCCCTGAACAAGGAGCCAAAAGTTGCTCTCAGTTGGCAGGCTGTCCTGGAAGAAAGGCATCAGGTAGACAGACCCAGCCTTCCAGGCTAAACTCCTTTTACTTTCTGTTGGTAGTAAATTCATGGTTGGTTAACTTTGATGTCATCTTAGACAGTGTAAGCAGTGGCTGAAGTTGAATCAACTCACGTGCAGCTTCTCAGTCGGGCAGTTCTTATCCCCCTGGCTCTCCCAAGAGGAAAGCCCCAACCCCCCCCATACTGGGATTAGAGATTCACGTGTCTGGCTGTGGAGTGGAGCTAGAACTCCAGTGCCTACAGATGTGTGAAGCTACCACCTCAGCGCATTAATGCCTAGCTAATACTTAATGTTTATTCTTGTCTAGACTTCCTTCTTTCATCTCTAGTAAATGCTGAGGTTATCGGTTTTCTAGGGCTGAATTCCCACTGGCCTCTATGTTTAGTTTGTTGCTTTAATTGTTTCCTCTTCAACACAGGGGCCTCCTGGAACATCAGTTTCATTCCAAGGTCCGAGTGCAGTCTGAATTTCTGCTCCTCTTTATTGGAATTGGATTGCTTACATGGTTTTTGGTTGTGGGGTGGCACTGCTTTAAGGAAGTCATCTGTTCTCCAGAAAAGATTCCTGAACTGTAGTAATAAGTGGAAGTATTTCAGAATTGTTTCTCTATCATGACCCTTGGAATGAATGTAGTACCCAAGTGTTGCTTTAGTTGAACTCCATAAGTTGTTTTCAAACTTAGTCCCTCTGTTTCTTTAAGCTTCTAGTGCCTGTCAGGCACAGTGACTCTTCCAGCAGCTCTCAAGGCCTCAAGAGAAGGTCTAGACTCATCATACAAGTGGATTTCTGTCAGCATTGCTACCAGTAATCAGTTTACTTAAGCCATGGTGTGTGGTAGCATATGGGGGGTAGTATCTCAGCTTCTTTAGGGGCCCAGTTCTGCTGTAAACTGGATGGTGACGTTTTAGCGGTGAAGCAGAGCTTGAAGTTAGCCCTCCCTTCCCACCTATTTCTTGAACGTTGTTGCCGAGCACAGAGCTTGGTTTCCTAACTCTCACTTTGAAGTGGGAGCTGGTTTTGCTGCCAGTGTTTCAGAGCAGTGACAGGGCTTTTTTATTGGAGTGGTGTCGTTAGACCTTTTTACTTCAAGAGTAGAAGCAAACACTCTGTCAAACTGCCGTGTACATGTAGCAGTAAAGATAAGATGGTCTTCCTTACCTTCCAGTGCAGCTGCTTGCAACCTTCAGTGCAAGGCTGTGTTCCCCATGCAGCGAAACTGTAAGGCAGGTGCTCGGAAACACAGACCTGCGAGTATTTCTGAGTACTTGGCGTTCCTCAGCGAGCTGGTGGTGTGAGGGACAAGAGGGTGACCTGGGTGCCTCAGCACAGATTTCACAGCCACACAAGTGGTTCCCTATCGTGGAGTTTGACGCTGCATTGTAGTAACAGCAGGTTCTCCAGTCCAGGTGCAGGGGAACCTCACTGCAGCAAGTAGCTCCTGGCATTTAAACCCAGTTCCCTGCTCACAGCTGTCGCAGAGCTGGGTTCTTGTGGAGCTGCCAGCCAGCTCCACGTGGAGTCCCTGAAACACCAAGCACCCCCTTATCCCACATCCAGCAGTGTAAGCTACTGCTCGCCTCCAGCAGAGATCTGCCAGACTAGATGCATGTGAAGTCTCCTGTAAGAACAGGTACCTTGGCTCAGAAGATGCTCCCGCTCTGCTGTTGGGATGCTCTGGAGAAGAGGAAGAAAGTGTGTGAAGATGTCGGAAAATGTGAAGTGGTGGATGTTTCCACACACAGTGACAACGTTAATCTGGAGCTCTGCGTGGAGCAGTTACCTGGGTGTTTTTTATCTGTTGGTGTTGAAAATAATCCATGCATGTGTTGAAGCTGGCATTCCAGCTCTGGAATCTTCCACCTCCAAGAAACAAGGCAGTAAAGTTGCCGGCTTGCTTGGTATGGAATTCTTACCAGTGCAGCCAGAACAAGCGGTCTGACCACTGAGCAGCTGTTTGCCAGAGACAGAAGTACTGTGAGATGACTGCATGATGAGATTTCTTTCCTTCGACCGTGGCAGAATTGTCCTCTCAAACGTGTTTGGTTGACCAGACTGTTGTTGGGACTTGTGCAGCACCTGGAGTGCTGTCACATACAGGAATTGCTGTCTTTCGTTAACTCTCTTGGATTAAACTTGGTTTCACAGAAGAGTGTGTGCAGACTTAGCACAGCTGCTTTGCCTGCTGCCCAGGATGGACCTCATGACTGCTGATCAAGATGGAAAGGGTGGGGGGCAGGAGGAGGGAGCCAGGCTCTGCTCAGGGACACCCAATGCTAGGACAAGGGGCACCGGGTGTCAGCTGGAACAGAGGAGGTTCCACATCAAGAGGAGAAGAAACTTCTTCTCAGTGAGGGTGCCAGAGGCCTGGAAGGTCTGATGGAGGCGGGGCTGTGGAGTCTCCTTCTCTGGAGATGTTTAAACCTGCCTGCCCTGTTCCTGTGTGACTGGATCTAGGGGATTCTGCTGTGTCAGGGGAACTGGACTGGATCTTTGGAGGTCCCTCCCAATCCCTAACACTCTGTAATTCTGTGATAGAAGAGCTTGCGAGTTTCCATATCGTAAGCCAAGCACAAAGGAGAGGGAAGGTGCAGATCAGTGGCTGGCACGTAGTAAACCCTTCTTAACGGTCTGTTGGAGTTGTTCCCCCTCCAAGGTCTAGATAAGAGTGTTTGCTCTAAACCTCTGCTGTGTGCTGTGGCTGAGATTTGCTGTCAGTCACCTTTCTTACAGCCACAGCTCACTTGTGGATTAATTATGGCTGAGGAAATAATACTTTGCTTCTGAAAACGTTGAAGCCTCTAAGCTTTCCTGTGCTTTTTGCTTTCTTTTACACTCCTGGCTTGCTTTGTCATGTGGGTGACACATGACTGAACGAACATCTTCCTGGGCTAAAGCAGTGCCCTTTCTAAAAACCACCATGTTTTTCTCACGCTGGCGCTCTGCCACGCAGGAGCAGGAAAGGGAATGGTGAATTCCTAGTAGAGATTTTCCACTTGCTTCACTAATTGCACTATGTGTTTAGTTTAACTTCAAACCCGCGACACAGTGAGGCGTTTTGCATCGTTCATGTTAGCTGGCACAGTCTTGTGATCCTGCTTGGAAAGTCACTTTACCACTTCACACAGCAGAAGCCAGTTCTGAGTCCTCCTACACCTAGGAAAGCTCTGGAATACTGGAAGTACCTCATTCTCACAGCCACTTGACAAAGAGAAACTGCTGTGCCTCGCTGTAACGCTGCTCTGCTGACAAAACCAGAGGTGTTAACCGACTTCTGAACGTGTGATCCGGGCCGTGGGCTGCAGCTCACGCAGGGACCCCAGTTAGGGCTACTCCGGCCTTCTCTTCAGCGAGCTTTAGCTCTGTGCCGCGAGCTGCACTGATCCCTTCGTGTCGCAGGTCTCTCAAGTGTGAGGTAATAGCTGCACATTGCTGGCTGTGGTAAACCTCTCTGATTTTCCTTTGCGAGCCAGATTTTGTTTTCAGTTCATGTATCAGCCGTTTGGAGAGCGAGCGCTGGTCCACACAGCGCCTGTACAAAGCAAGAAGCTGCTGGAGCTTTCTGGATAAAACCGAATGAGTATCGACACTCCTCGGAGTGTGTTTCTACTCTAAGACCTTCCTCGTGGGTTCAGAGCAAGTGATGTGGGAGTTCTGAATGACCCAGCACTAACTCAGTGACCTGAGAGGTGCTCAGACTTGAACTGTGCATGGAAGGATAGTCCTGGGGAGATGAAGGGGAGGGGGCTTTGCTTTGTAGTCTGCACTGGATGAATGAGGTTGAGTGGGGCGACGAAGCGGCGGTTCTGATGTGTCGTGTTTTTTGTTTTAGTGCCACAATGGCAACCGCACCTTACAACTACTCCTACATCTTTAAGTACATCATCATTGGTAAGTACTGCTGGGCTTGGGCCTGCGCGTGTCGGGGGGAGCTGGGGTGGACAGCCTGCCACAGACATGGCAAGGGCAGGTTACTCCCTCTGTAGTGGTGGTTCTTCCAGTAGTTACCTGTCCAAACTCTGTCCCTCATAGATCACTGTGTTTACTCCAAAGCAGTTGACAGCAGCTCATTCTGCAGCCCAGAATGAGCTGTGTTACTGGTGGCGGGTGAACTGGGGCTGGGGACAAGCACTGGTGTCTGAAGTTCACTTTGCAGCCGAGTTAGTTAAAATTAATTGCTCTTGTCAGGCTTCAGTGTGCTTGATAGTCCTCACTGCTACAGAGCTGAGCCCTCTGCCTAGCACAGAGAGGGAAGGGGTGTGTGTCCTTCTCTCCCAAAATCAAATGTTTTTGTTCAGAAAAAGAGCAAAATCCATTGGAAAGAGGGGAAGGGGGTAGCATTAACAGGAGTCAAGGCAACAGCGACTTAGTTCGGGTTTGCCCTGCACAGGGAAGCTCGGAGGTTTAGCATCCGTGTTGAGGACACAAGTGCCGACTGGAATCCGTTGCTTTAGACTCTCAAACCTCTGCCAGGCTGTGGTTTTGTGTTTAAACATTGCTTTTAGTTGCAACTTCTGCCTTGCCTGTTCCGAGTTGGGGCTGGGTTGCATTCATTACTATCCTGGAGGAACTGGCCTTGCTGTTAATTGTTTAATTCTTAATGAACTCTTAGTGTAGCTGCCAGTGATCTGCAGTCTTACTGTAATGGTTTGTAGGTCTGGCTGCTGTGACAGCCTCAGCTCTGTAAAACTCGACTCTTCAGAGAGGTTGCTGTTTCCCACCCCTGGCTTGGTGGAGGTGAACTGGTGGGACTGAAGCAACCTGGTGGGGTGTCCTGGCTGATTACCAGTAGGACAGGAGCAGGGCAGGCCCTCAGAAGGTGTACTTCACATCTCGGTGTCTCACAGATCCGCATCTCATTCACACCAGCTCACTCCTTGAGCTCTCTGCTCCACCCTTGCATGCAAACCCTGACAGCAGAGCTGTGGTGTGGAAGCTGGTGGATCTGAGTGAGGTCTGTAGCCAGGTACAGGCTGCTGTCTGCTAGACCTGAGGATGGGAAGGCTGCCTGTCCCTGCGCTGTTTGTCACGTGGGGTGAGGAAAACGCTTGTCACAACTCCGACGTGCTGTTCTTTCTGTGACAGGGGACATGGGTGTAGGAAAGTCCTGTTTGCTCCACCAGTTCACAGAAAAGAAGTGTGAGTATTGCAACGCCCGGTATTTCTTTGCGCTGCTGCGTTTCTTCGCTCTTGCTGCCCTGTGGCTTTCGTTGTGCATGAGCTTGCTGTGGTGTCTGCCACGGTCTTGTGCTGGTATTGGGTCTGGTTTTGGTTGGCCTCTTACGGATGTAGAGGCAAATTGTTGATGTCTTGGCAGAACTGCTGCCTGGGATGGGTGGGAAGGCTCTCTGGATTTACAGCTTTTCCAGGGGGTTTGGATGTGGAGCAGCGCAGTTTCTTGCCTGAAGTGTTGCATGTTCTCAGCACTGCTGCGGCTCTGACACAGGCAGGTGGGGGGTTTTCAGTGAATGAAAAGCAGATTCATTTTCCTTCGACTCTTTGTTCGCAGACTTCAGTAGCTGCTGAGACTCGTGGTGCTCAGGCTGCCCTCCGTGACGGTGTTTGTCTCAGCTCGGATGTTCTTTCACGTGTGCTATCATGACTAATTAAGAGTTAGCTTCGGTTCTTCCCAATAACCTGTGTGGCTTCGGAGTTGGCAGCAGCTCGGTGACTCCCCGCATGGCTCACGCTCTGTGGCTGAGCCCGTAGGTGTTTATCAGCACTAAGTTAGTCTTTACCCTCTGCTACTCGATGTGGGCAGGAGCTACCGTTTAAAATACCTCTACTAGAAGTAAGACACTTGCTTTTAATATCCAGTACCAGCTGCTGGTAGAGAGGCTGCGCTGCTTACACGGGGTCTGGCTGAGGCTGCGTCTTGTTCTCGCCTCTGTCTGGGTTAATCCAGAGCAGCACGACCGACCACACTAACGCAGCAGGCGCTTCTGCTAGCCCTCGCTCTAGAAAGATCTGATTTCTGCTCTTATTTTTCGTGGCAGTTATGGCAGACTGTCCCCACACAATTGGTGTCGAATTTGGCACGAGAATAATCGAAGTTAGCGGCCAAAAAATCAAACTACAGATTTGGGATACAGCAGGACAAGAGAGATTCAGGGCTGTCACACGAAGCTACTACAGAGGAGCAGCAGGAGCTCTCATGGTCTACGACATTACCAGGTAAGGAGCCCCGTGTACCTCAGCTCTGCCTGCTTGGTGAATTCTTGGGATACCGTGGGCTGGTCTGTCCCCTTGACTCGGATCTAAAGGAGTCAGGATGGATTTGTGTCCTGCTGTGCGAAGCTGCCTACCCTGCTTTCTCTAAATACTTGAAAGAGCTGAAAGCAAAGCGCAGGGAATTATCTGAGCTCCTTCTCTTGGAAAACATCTCTGCCCACAGGCCCGAGGCTCTGGTTGTTTCTTGCCTGTGGTGAAGCTGTTTGAACAACTGTCTTTGTGCGTAAGACCTGCTCTCCAGCACAGGGAGCTTTCCTGGGAGGCACTGGGGACTACTGCTAGCCCGGCAGGAGGATTCTTGCAGCAGGCACCTCAGTTGCAGCAGTCTGTGTCAGTGTGCTTAGTGGACGGTGTGCAGGCAAGAGCACCGGGCCTCTGTATGGGCTGCTCCTGCAGCAAAGCAGGGCTGTGTGGGACCTGCCCTGCCTGCCTTCTGTGGGTGATAATTAACAGTATTAATTACTCAGATGCGTAACTCGGAATACTCCTGATTGCACGTCTCCTGTTCTCCTCTGGAGCTGTTCTCGACATCCCTGGGCTCCCCTGCAGGCTTTGTGCACGTGTAGGTGTTTCCTGTCTGCCTAAATGTGGAGTCAGACACCACGATCCTTTGCTCTGCTGGTGACCCAGGGTCACTTCTCCTGGGCAGGGGTCAGTGAGAGCAGGGGGCAGGAGACAGTTGAACGTGTTCTCCACGAACCAGTGAGTGCTGGCCTGGAGAAGGCAGTAAAAACCCACATCCTAGGGGTGTGAATTGCTCGCTCTGCCCTCCCGTGTTGCTGCAAGAGCTGCTCCGGACGTCTCCAGCTGAAATGTTGATCTGAGTCCGGGGAAGATGCTGCTGCTTCGTCTTGTCCTGAGGCTGGGGAGAGGAGCGGGGATGGCAGGCCCTGGGGATTTAATGGATGCTGCCTGTGCTCTTGGCACTGGGGTGTTTTCTAAAGCACTGCAGCTAAAAGTGAGCTCGCTTGCTTCTTCGCAGGAGAAGTACGTATAATCACTTAAGCAGCTGGCTGACAGATGCGAGGAACCTCACCAATCCCAATACTGTAAGTTGGCCTGTACTCGGCTCCAAGGCAAGAAATGGGAGGCTCGTCTCCTTAAACAGCAGCTGCTGCTCTGTGGTAGAGAGGAGGTGAGGGTTCTCTCTCTGAAACACAAATGGATCTTCAGCCAGAGCTGACCAGCTCCTCTGGAGGGCTGGGGAAGAGGCTTCTGCTGCCTCTGACCAGACTACAGGGCAAGTAGAGGTGGCTCAGGGTGCAGCTCAAGAGAGGACTGCTGCCTCCAGGGGTCATCTCAGGAGAACAGCCTAAAGCACTATAGCGGCCAGCGGGAGGCTGCAGAGGGGACCCAGCCTGTTGCCGGGCGCTGCCCTTCAGCTTTCCTTTGCGTTGGCGTTGAGGTTTGGCCTTGTTAACGAGGGGGGGGCAGCGAGAGAGCGAAGCAGCCTTTCCCCCGGACTGACTCTCCCCCTTGTGAACCAGGTGATAATCCTCATAGGAAACAAAGCAGACCTGGAAGCGCAGAGGGATGTCACATACGAAGAAGCCAAACAATTTGCTGAAGAAAATGGTACGTGCTTGCTCTCCAGTTGTTATCCCCACCAGATACTGCAGTGACAGCTGCAGGCTTACGCTTGCAGAGGGATGCGCTGTGCACAGCCTTCTCCTGTGCCTCGGGCTCGCTTAGCTCTGAGCTCAGTCCTTGTGTATTGATGCCTGGACGTAGTCACAGGCTGTCTGTAGTAGTAAACTCTCTGTCTCGTGTCGCCTGGAGGTGAGGGGCTGTGTGCAGTGTGTGTTGTGCTGACTGTTAACTTCTGTTTTGAACAGGTTTGTTGTTCCTTGAAGCCAGTGCAAAAACGTAAGTGACCTCTCGGCCAGAGCGCTGACTGGGGGGTGATCTGTTGGGGAGGAACACGCCGGTTAGGACCGAGTACAGCCAGAGCTCAGGTGGCTGTCAGGGCTGCGCCGTGCGTGTGGCTCAGCACCCTCGTTAGGCTTTGTCCCGTGCAGTTCTGGCTTGTTTCTTGTTCCTGGCTAGTCCTGGTAGGGGTTAGTGGCCCAGGAGTGAATCGCCCTCTCCCAAGGCCGTGTTACCGGCCTCGGTGTCAGCTCAGCTCTCGGTGCAGCCAGAGCTTCCCATGTGTAGCGACGGCCGGTGCTTGGTGGCCTGTCTGCTCCCAGCCCCACCGCCTGCGTTGCGTTGCTGAGGCACAGCCAGAGTAACTCCAGCTGCTCTCTTTGCAGTGGAGAGAACGTTGAGGACGCGTTCTTGGAGGCTGCCAAGAAAATCTACCAGAACATCCAAGACGGAAGCCTGGATCTGAACGCGGCAGAATCGGGCGTACAGCACAAACCCTCGGCTCCGCAGGGCGGGCGGCTAACCAGCGAACCCCAGCCCCAGAGAGAAGGCTGCGGCTGCTAGTGACCTTTGTTTGGTGGTTCCGTTTCTGACCCTTCACCTCTTGTCTGCGGGGAAGCGATGCTTTTGACTGCTCCCCTGCCTTCTGTACATCTTACTGGGTTGAATTAAAACTCTGAGACAAGTTTAACACAGTACTAAACTGCTAAACACCTTTAGATGTAATCAGGTTATCAAAGGCGAGTAGAGTAATAAAACCTCTCCTGCATGGTAAATCTAGAAGCTTTTTATTTTCTCTTTTGGTTTCTCCTCGATTGTCCTTGTGCTGGTGTCACCGCTGCGCGACCGACGACCCGAGCACTGCCGCTGGACTCCTGATCTTAACACTTCTCGCAGGGCTTTGTCTCGGAGGGTTTCAGTTTACGGTTCTCTGGCCTTCCTTCCCCACCTCTGTACCCGTGTGGAGCCGGCGGTAGGAAAGGAAATGTCTTTTTGCTGTGAAATCAACTCCGACGGTAGCCGGGGGCTCTGTAACCGGTAGCCGGGGGCTCTGTAACCGTGTGCTGTTGTGGGAAGAACTCCCTGTGGTGTCGCGGGAGGGGGTCAGGGTGGGCAGATGCAGGAGCATGTGACTCGCACAGGGGAACCATCTGCTCGTTGTTGTGCTCGTAGCTTCACGTCACTCTCTCTCCTTCTCTTGTTCTGGGCCGCTCTCCTCCTGTCCGTTCGTTACCGCAAGGTAGCTGTGTATAAACTCCCAAGGATCCGGGCTGACGGCGACCTCCGTCCCGTGTACATGATGCTCATGAAGAGAGTGCTGCCCGGCAGCAGGTCGGTGTGTAAGCAAATACCAGTTTGTACAGTCTGTGCCCTTTACGTGACCACGCTGCCCCTTCAGGACAGACCCCCCCACGGGGTGAACTCCTCGGTGTCGATGCTGGGGGCAGGAATAACCAACACTGGTGGGATCTGTCCTTCCTTCTTTGCGCTGTGGTGTTCCCGCGCCGTTCGATTTAACCCGCGCTGTGCTAACCCGCTTCTCTCTCCTGTGAGCGTTCTGCATTCCTGGGCCTCGTCACCCGCCTGGCACCGAACAGAGGGGCTGGTGCTCCTGCACACCCTGACGCTTCGATCCCTTTGTCTGTTGCAGTGGGCAGAGGCAGAACGGGACAGTCGGAGCGAGGTGCTCGCTGGGGATTTTTACCTGCTGTTGTGTTTTTAGCAGTCCCCTGCAAGGGTTTCGTGTGAGACTGGGGCTGTTCGCTCAGGCCTTCCAGCCTGTCTCTCCTGCCAGGACACAGCCTGAGCGAAGGTCCTGAGCGCCGACTGTGCCCACAGGGGGTTTGCAGGGTGTTGGGGGGTGACCCCACGTGCTGTATCTCACCTAGAAATCATCACCTGGGGTGTCTGAGGGCAGGAGGTCAGTGTTTCACCTCCAGCAGTTTCAAATCCAGAGTAGCCTGAAAATCCCTGGGGACACTAACACTACACAACGTTCAGACCTGTCAGTAGTCAGCGGTACCGGAGTGTTGTACAGTCGGTGTGAACTCCACGCCTGAACTGGAAGGTGCAGACAGTAGGATGTGGGTAGCTCTGTGCACTGTCCCTCTGTTTTGTCTGCTTGGTCCTGGTTTGTTTGTTTTTTTAAGGAAAACTAATACTCTGAACCCTTGGGGTGATGTTCAGCACCTACAGCTCCTGCCCCCTGCTTAAACCGAGGTTGCACCACTAAGGGTTTGCCCGGGGACCACGACCTGCTGCTGCCGTGAAGTCAAATGTTCTCTTGACTACAGCTCGTTGAGGTGCAATACCTGTAACTCCCCCAGTCGGTGACAGTGGGGCTGGGTGTTTGTGTCACAGAAGGGGTTGGTTGGGACTGCTGTTCTCCTCAGTTGATGTAACGATGCTATTAATCTAAATATTTGTAAATAAAGTACCTGTATCTAGATAAACTCCGCTGCCTCGTGCTCTGTTTGCTCCGGTCACGGTGTTGCTCTCCTCTCTCTGAAGGGCTCTGACTGTTTTCAGGGCCGGCAGCTCTCCAGAAACAGCTGGTGGAAGGGGAATGGGAGCAGCGCCTGTGCTCACAGTGCTCTTGTGTTGAACCGTCAGGGGCACGAGCAGTGGTGGCAGCAGCTCACCCTGCCTGTTCTCAAGAGCTCTGCTGGAGCCCCGAACTGCTGCCGAGGCTGGGTGTCCCTCTAGCAAAAGGCAGCGCTGCTGCCCAGGACAGAGGTTGAGACCCAGGTGAGAATTACTGAGGAGAGGGTGGGGAAGGCAGAGAGCTGAGCTCTGGGCTGAGCCCCGTCCCTGCAGAGGTAACGTCTGCCCAAGGAATGATACAGCCCCCCACCTCAGGCCCCTGGCACTGCTGCTGGCCCCAGGCAGGAGAAGCACAACTCCCCCTCCTTGAGAGCAGCCCGAGCGCCTCACCCCAGGGACAGAAGAGCCAGCACAGGTTAGCGGAAGGGAGGAATCCCAAGTGTATTTCAAACATCCCCGAGTTTGACAAAGGGTAAAGGGACAACCCCGTCCCTGTGGCAGCTGGCCACCGCACAGGCAGCGGGGCCGGGCACTTCCATTCCCAGTTCAAGTAGTTTTTTAAACAAACGAACGAACACACAGAAAACTCAACTGCTCAACCGTACAAGAGCTTCACAGTAGAGAGCGGGCCCTGCAGCCAGCTCTGTTAACAGGGGCAAGCGCCTCTGTGGAAAAGGCTCCTAAAACACTGAGGTAGAGGCTTCGCGGGTGGAAGCTGCTGGCACAGAACAGAGGGGCTGCAGGTGCAGAGCAGGTGCTGCCTGGAAGAGCCGGTGTGAGCTGCTCTGCCCTGCTATGGAGCAAGTTCCAGACCAACTCCCCGGGACTGGCACCTCCCCAGGAGGAGCCCTGGCTGTGCTCAGAGCCCTTCTGGTAACACAGAGCAGCTCCTGAAGGTACAGCTCATAACTCACCACCCCTGAGCCACGGGGTACCATCTCCCCCTCAGAACCAACGGTAACTGCAGCCTAGAGGGTAGTAAAACCACGCAACCGCCTGAACCACCCAGGGTGGCAACAGCTTGGTCACCCCTGCAGAGACTGCTCAGTGTCAGCCCAGAGTCACAAGCAGCTCTCGCCAAGAGTTTCTTTGAAAATGAGGAGTCAACAGAGCATCAAGTGACCCCAGGAACACCGGCGCTGGGACAGGACAGCACGGCCTGAGAACCCACCGGCCTCAACCTTCAGGCTGCTCCGGCCAGGGTGACGTTCTTGCTCCAGCTGGGCTGATGTCATCTCCAACCTCTGGGCTTCACTGAGACGCTCCCTGCGAGCAGGAAGGCGGCTTCTGCAACACCCCCGCCCTGCCTGCCAGCCTCTCGGGGACACGGGCCAGCTGTGTCACTGCCGCCTAGAGAAAGGGGAGAAGGCAGGCTGAGTAATAAACCAACATCTTCCTCCACCCCCAGAGACACAGTGGTCCTTAAAAACCAAGAAACATCTGGATTTTAAGTAGCAGGCCAACCCTGCGAGGAAAACCTATCCTTTTCTAACACAGCAGCTGCTGCCGCAGTAACCAAGTACAGTACAACAACCCGCGGCGCCTCTGGGATGGGGTGTAGCTGCAGCGGCCGTCAGCGAGCTGAGAACGACTGTAACCACAAACCCCAGCCTCCCTCACGCAGCACAGCATTACCTGAGTCTTCGTTAGATTCAGAGCCCCGTGAACAGAAACCAGCCTGGAGCTCTGGGCTAGAAACAGGGAATCTGCAGCAGTGCTGCTAACAAGGTCATCCAGAGCATCCACCTGGCGCTTCAAGCTGTGAAGAGTCCCCTCCGTTTGCCGTTTGCCTCTGATTAGCACCTCCACTTGCTTGGACAGGCACTGCCAGAGCCGAGCCTACATAAATCATCAGCGCTAATTACACCCCGCCGGTGGCAGCTGCAAGGTTTCAAGTTAAGTGTCTGACGACCTCAACGTCAGCCCCCACGGGACAGGACGCTGAGCCTCAAACCGCAGCGCTGCGGTTGTGGATTTCCACCTGCAGAGAATGATCCGGGGGTTCCTGGACTGCAGCTCCCCAGCACAGTCCAGAGTAAATGAGGGAACCCTCAGCCATCCAATTAAGATGACTCATCAGCTCCGAGGCCACCCACCCTATTCCCACCCACAGGAACCCTGTCGCTAGTTGCTCTATCCAGATGGACAGAGCTGAAAGGATCTCCCACAGCCTTGGGCTGTTCAGAGAGCCAGCGGACACACTGGTGTGACTGGGAAGAGATGGATGCGGTACCTTCAGCCGATCTTCATGATGCTGCAGCTTTTCCCGAAGAACCTCTCCTCGCCATTGTTCGTCCTTTGGGAAAGAGAAGCAGGTGCAGGACTGAGGGTTACAGCAGCAGGCACCAGCACTGCTCAGCAGGAGCGCAGGCAGCAGCTGCTGGCTGAAAGCTTTTTACCATTAAGAAGATGTGAGACAAATCCAGCTTCTCTTGCCACGAGAGGAGGCTTCTGTCGGCCGCAAACAGCCCGCTCTCCTCCACGTTCCCAAATTCACACTGCAGAGCTCCCTGCACTTGAGAAGATGCATCCACATCCTCCAACAGCTCTAGAGAAGAGGGGCTTGAAGATTTAAACCCCGTTTTGATTTCATCTTCAACCTGCAGTTTAAGCAGCGTTGCTGCAGCCTCCATTTCCCTCTGTCTCTTCTCCAGGTCTTCCTGAGGTTCAGGCTGCAGCACGGAACAGTCGGTTAGAAACGAACCACCAGTCCAGAGGGACCTCCTGAGAAACTCAGCAGGTTATTCCTGAGGTGTTCAAACTGTGCCCACTGCGCTCAAACACCACAAACCCCCTCACCAGATCAGCCCTAGGGCGGACAAGAACTCTGCCTGCAAAGCCCCTCAGAGGGGAAGAGACAACTGAAGGTACTAGGACACAGCTTGTTAACCTCAACCTGCTCCTACTCCACTCTCAAACACCCTCCAGCAGCTGACAACACTCTTCTCTGGAAGACTCTGATTGTAAAGGACTTAGGAACAGTTCAGGAAGGATTTATTGAAGGAGCAGGAGTCGGGTAAATGGACAGTGCAGTTGAAAAGGTGATTCCAAGAGAAGAAAACGTGGGCACTCAGAGCTTCCCCCACGGCCGCCTGGGCTGGGCGGGCTGTGTGGCCATACCTGGCTCCGCAGATCCACGCAGTCCGGCTGCACACGGCCAAAGTCTGACACAGGGTGCGCGGCCTGTTGGTGGTTACCGTGTGCTCCCTGTTCGGCCGTTACTCCGTCCGCTCTGGCCCTCTGCAGACTGCCATTCTCATGCTTTTGTTCCTAGCAAAAGGCAGAGACTCTCTGTGAGCACCTGCTGTGGGAAAAGGAATCGGGAGAACCCATCCTACAGAGTTTCTTCAGGTTACCAGGCAGCAGCAGCAGTAACCAGCAGTAACTAGAGGAGCTCTGCAGCACCATCTGGAAATACCAGAGTTTGGTTGCCTCGAGTTCTGTCTGGTCACGAAGTGAACGCATCGCTTTGCTCCTCCTACGAGGAAAGCAAGTGGCTCCGCTGCTCTGATGCTGAAAAAGAGAAACCCCAGCCGCCCTCCCCGCAGCCAGGACTCACGGGCAGTTTTCTTTCAGGCCGCACCCTCTGCGCTTCCACCATCTCCTTCAGACTGGAGATTTGGGATTCTGCTTCTTTCCTCTCAGATGCCAGCTGACCCTGGCAATGCCGTAGCTCGCGCCTGGAGACTTCCAGCTCTGTTAGTAGAGACTCTACCTCTCTGTTCTTCTGTTGTAACTGTTGTTCCTTCTCTGCGAGCCGACGTTCTGCAATTAACGGTTGTTAAAAACAATCCCCGTTAGCGGAAGCACCGACGCGTCCCAGCACACTGCACACCCCAGAGATTGCTCAAACACATTCATCTGCCCAGCAGGGGTTTGTAAAGACACCGACAGGGTGAGGAGGAACAGAGCACCGGCTGACTTTAGAATCTCAGTTCTTTGAGCAAGTCGGTGTGAGGCCTGGGAGTCAGCCCTCGTGGCCGCATCAGAAAGCAAGGCACGCTAACAGGGGGGTCTGCTGGTTTCACCAGACTCAGAGCCCGCAGACGGGAGCGACTGCTGTGTACAAGGACTCTTACTGCTTTTCCTGACAGTTTCTTCTAGAGCTGCACGTCGGGATGACTCCTTTTCCAGCTTCCCGAGGTTTTCTTCTGTCAGCTTTAATTTCGCTGCTGCCTCCTCCAGTTTCTTTTGTTGCTCTGTCAGTTCCTTTTCCAGCAGCGCTTTCTGATCTTTCGCTCTGCAGCTACACTCTTCCAGTTTTTTCTCTTCACGCTCCAAATGTTGTTGGAGGCGACGAAGAACCTGCAGAAACACCCCAAACCCCCCACCCCTTCAAGCTTTAACCCATCCCAACTCAGCGAGAACAAACGGCATCACCCCATGGGCAGAAGCTGAAGCAGCACAAACTGGAAAGACCGAGCCACAGTCTAACGCTCCCTCCTGACAGAACAAGGCCCTCAGTTTCTCTTCCCTCTCTCGCTCCCAGCTACAGCTCCCTGGGTTTTCCTCTCGGTTAACGCTGCTCAGCCCGCAGAAGTTAGTTTCACGGCAGGAATATGTGATTCAGCCCTCATTTTCCTGACCAGCTGATGAGCTTTGCCCAGAGACGATTAGAATTTAGCTGCCACCAGTGAGCCGCTCGAAATCAACAGGGAACTACTTGATGATAAAACACCCCTGGAATTCTGTCCTGCTTAGCTCTGGAAGCAGGGAGCGAAGTTTTGCTTAGCTGCTCATGAAGTGCTCTCCAGAGCTTGCTCATCTCCAGAAGGAATCAGCTGCACGTTGGGAAGACGTTCTCTGAACTGCATGCAGCCTGGCAGCTGAATCCCGGAGAATCATCTGGCCTAGGCCACCTCCTCAGGCATCTCCGCCACACCAGCAGCTGAGACACAGCTCTGCACGGTGTCTTCTGGGTTCTTACTGGTTTTGTAAACCTGCACCCAAACGTTCTGGCCTCTGCTTCTATTTATAGAGGTCAGGAAAAGGCGAGGCCAGTCGCCAGGCTCCTTACCGCTTCTTGTTTGGCTACTTCTGATTCTTTCTCTTCGATCTGCTGCTGGAGCTGCTGCAACTGGTTCTCCCTCTTTTTCTGCCTCTCCTGGCAATCCTTGCGTCTCCTCAAATACTCTCGGATGTCTTCTTTCAGGGTCGCCTGCTCTCTAAGCAGCTCGTCCTGATGCCTCGTGTTATTTTTCAAATCCTGCAGTGTAAAAGGTAGACTCAAGTGCCACAGCCAGCTGGGGGGAGAGCAGCTCCCCGGCTCAAAGGGCTGCACCGGGAAGACCACAGCTGAGCAACCCAGATCACCTCCCGTGTGCCCACTCACCAGGGGAGTCAGCACGGTGGGCAATGCCAGAGCAGAGCCTCTCACCCCAACTAACCTGTTCCAGCAGCTGAAGCTGTTGCCTCGCCTGGTTTAATTCTCCTCTCAGTGTTTCTAGTTCTTCCTTTTTTTCTAGAAAAACATTTAGTGCCAGAAATCCTCAGTCAGCAAAGCTGAGACACCTTTCCCTTTATTAAATTACCTCTCCTCATAACCACAGATCAGTTCTTCTCTTACAAGAAGAACAAACAACAGCTTCTAAAACGCTTTCATCTTTCCCAAGGGTTCAATCCATTCTGCCTGCAGGTACTGGGCCACGCTGGGTATTTAAAATTAAAGTCTTTAAACAAATTCTTTTTCTTAAAACCTATTAGAGTTTAAAAGCAAAAACTCATCTGTACCGTGAAGGTCCTTCTCCACAAGAACCACATCTCCTTGCAGTGAGTGCTTCTGGTTGCTCAGCAGATCCACCTCCTGCTGCAGGGTTTGAACATCCAGCTCCAGTTTTTCTACGCTGGACAACAGTGCTCTGCTATCATCTTCAGCTGCAGTTAAGTCTCTGTAAAATGGGAATGAACACTCTGTTTGGGGAAGAACTTGGTGGGGACTCGGCTGCATTTCACAGGTTCAGGGAGCTCAAGGTGATTCTACCCAACAGTCACAAGATGACGACAGGAAACGGCCTCAAGCTGCATCGGGAGAGGGTTAGACTGGATCTTGGGAAGAAGCTCTTCCCTGAGTGGTTGGGCACTGGAACAGGCTGCTCAGGGAGGTGGTGGAGTCACCACCTCCAGAAGGGTTTAAAAACCAAGTAGCTAGAGCACTTGAGGCCATGGTGTAGGCATAAGGGAGATGTTGGGATGAGGGCTGGGCTTGGTGATCCTGGAGGGCCCTTCCAGCCAGGATGGCTCTGTGACTCTAAGAGGACACAGCTGTCCTCTCCCATGACTTCACATTCTGCTTTTCTACCATCTCCCCCCGCAGTGCCATGACAGGATGAAACGCTGCTGCATTCACCAGCCTCATTGTGGAGTGATTTCTCTACGCCCGCTGTAAATAAACCCCAAACCCTCCCAGGATACAGGAAGCAGCAGATTCTGTGTAACAGAGCAGCCCGAAGTTACAGTTATGATAAACAGACATTCAAGGCACTTCCCATCCCTTCTGATCTCCACAGAAAGAACTCAAACCCCACCATTTCCCCCCACCCACCTTCTGGTTTGTGACAACTTCTTCTCCAAGCTCTGGCAGTCTTCTTCAAGCTTTTCCTTCTCTTTATTCAGAGCCTCGATCCTGTTTTGCAGAGTGCGCAGTTGAGAAACCAGCTGTTCGTTTTCCTGACGGTCTTTCTCGAGGAGTTGTTCCTGCCAGTTTACTTCCCCTTGCTGACACTGAAATAATCTCTGAATATTCTCCAATTTCAACTTCTCCTACAAACGAAGGCACCGGCAACAACAAGGAGCACAAGTTATGAAGCTGTGACAAATACAGGCACGAGGACTGGAAGATAGAGGTGCAAATCTCTGCTCCATCACGGCTTTGGCAGCTCTTTCCCCACCACCCCTCAGACTAGCACATCCTTCCATCGCAGGGATTGGGCAAGTGACCACTTCAAGGGCTGTGGGGTGCGCAGGGAAGGTAGGAAGGTGGCCACTGCAAGCTTGGTAATAGAAAGGTACAAGACTACTGAATGGTCGGTCCCTTCTTTTTGTGGTCTTCACAGAGGATTAGGAAGCAGAGAGGTTAAACATTTTACACGTGAAGAGCAGGTACCACCTGCTCACGTATGGCTAACAAAGGCTCTTGGCAAACATCCTCCAGGCCTTCTGTAACTGCATGACTGACTAAGGGATGCCCCACACTCACTCGCTGCAAGCAAGGACACTGAATCCAGACAAAAAGACTCTGGAGGCTAAAGCCAGAAAGCCATACCCGTTAGTCCTCGGCCACAGAGGAGCCATCAGGCTTTTAGCCCTCCCTCCCTCTTACACACCAAACCATGCTATTATTTTAAAGGGCTTAAAGCAGCCTCAAGACTGTGATACACTGAAACCAGGCTGGAAACAGACTGATTTATGAGTGCAGGAACTCTGCCACCCAGATCCTGTCCACAGAACACACACCTCTCTGCTGCCAGTCACTGTATTCACCACAACACTCACTTGTAGAATTGCAAGGCGGGTCTCTTCCAGCTCGTTGACCTTTTGGTTGTGTTGGACTTTTAAACCTTCAAGTTCGTTCTTTTCAAGCTTCAGCATTTCCAGAACATGTTTCAGTTCTAGCACGGTGCAAGAAAGAAAAGGTGGTTAGAATCAGAGAATCCTTAGGGATTGGAAGGGACCTGGAAAGATCACCCAGTCCAATCCCCCTGCCACAGCAGGATCACCCAGACCCAGTCAACAGGAACACAGCCATCCACCCCTCACAGATTGAGAGACAGGAATGAGGTCCCCCCTCAGCCTCCTCTTCTCCCAGCTCCAGAGCCCCAGCTCCCTCAGCCTTTCCTCAGCAGGGAGCTGCTCTCCTTCCTTCAACATTTTCATTGCTCTACGCTGGACACCCTCCAGCAGCTCTGTGTCCTTCTGGAACTGAGGGGCTCAGAACTGGATACAACACTCCAGATGTGGTCTCACCAGTGCAGAGTAGAGGGGGAGAAGAACCTCTCTCAATCTGCTAACCAGCCCCTTCTGATCCACACCCAAATGCTGCTGGCTCTCTTGGCCACAAGAGCCCATTGCTCGCTCAGAGTCATCCTGTCTACTAGGACCCCCAGGCCCCTTTCTCCTCCACTGCTCTCCAACAGCTCAGTCCCCAACCTATCCTGGTACCCAGGGTTGTTCTTGCCCAGAATGATTCTATGGAAGAACTAAGAGACAAGGGGCACTGTGCTGCCCACCACCTCCATACAGACTCGGCATTTCAGCTGCTGTGTCACACCACACACTGCCTGACCCTACCCAACCAGTCCTGATGACCACCTTCTTCACATTTCTCCCCCAAAACACGCAACAGCACATTTGCTCTAAAGCCAGGGACATACCCATCCTATGCTTGGTAATCTGCCCCAGCACTTCTTGAAGAGTTTCTTCCTCTTTTCCAATATCCTTCTTTATGAAGGAAAGTTGTGCTCTTCTCTCGTTGATCTGGACATTCAGTTCTGTCCTCTCACCATTAAGCTCTTCCAGAATGAGATTTATTTCCTGTGGGAACAGATCAGCGTTACAAGGAATGCAGTTATCTGCCTCTTTAACAAGGCTTTCCTTCACTAACAAGTTCTAAACATTGATAAAGGTAAAACAAGTCTGACAACTGCAGTCTGTCAACTTCACTCCAGAGTTCGCAGTTGCAGTAGGGTGTAAACAAACAAAACTATCTAATATTTAGGTTAAAATCCGGCTTGCTGACAACCCTGCTGCGCTGTACTCACTGATCAGACTGTCGCAGCTGCCAGTCTCAGCAACCGTGAGTGACGCAGAGACGACTTCTTAATGTCATTTAGTTCTCAAGAGAGTGAGTATTACTGGAACTGGGGAGTTCTGCTACTTACTTGTGCATCTGCAACAAGCTCTTAGTCACAGAAAACCCTAAAACGTGCTTGTTCAGTTTTTCAGGGGGGTGTGGAAGGTTCTAGAAAGCAAAACTGAGTTTGTTTTTGAACAGCTGAGTCCTTCAAAGATGGAACCAACTGCAAACTCACGTGGGAGACTTACCCGTATTTGGCGTAGTTTTTCGTTTGCTTCAGTCTCTCCGTCTCGAAGAGCTTCTTTCAAGTTATCTTGCTTTTGAGAAATACGGTCTTGAAGGACGCAGAACTCTTCTCTTCTCCGCTTTAACTGCTGCTCCAGAAGCAGGAGCTCTTGTCGCTCGGCATTAACCTGCAACGAAGAAATTTAACGGAACTTCAGTTACATCAAACCCAACAACACCCATCACCCAGGCTTAACAAGATAAGCCCTAACCTGATCTTTCAATCTTTCCAGTTCTGTTTTCTTGCCTTGAAAGAGACTTTCTGCTTCTCTAAGGACCTGCAGGTGATGTCCTTCAGTATCTTCGGCAACCTGAATATCTCCTTGAAGCCTCTGCAGACTGATAGTGAGGACAAACACGACTCAGAAGAAACGAGAGCACCACAGGCAGTAACTGCCTGGAGGAGAAGACCTTTATTTTATCTAGAGCAGCTTATGGCAAATGAAAACTTCTTACCTTTCTGTTAGCATCTCTATCTTCTGGTTTAACGACTGGAACTCAGAGTCTCTTGCAGCCACCATTCTGTTGATTTCCTTCAAAATGCCTTCTTGTTCCCTCTTATGCTGCTCTAAATCCCTCGTATTTGCCTGCAATACCCTGAGGAAGCATTTACACCTTTTCACAGGCACATTTTAACAGCTCTCCCTCTCCAAAAGCAACAACAATCTCAGTCTCCTCATCCCCATTAGATACAGACTCACAAGAACACTGTACCTTAATTGCTGATCCGCTTTCACAAGCTTCATGGCCGTTTCCCGAGCCCTTCGCTCCAGCTCCTTGGCCTCCGTTTCCGCATGGGACAGGTGCTGTTTGGCGTAATTGTACTTCTGAATAGTGTCCTTAGTCTGGAAAAGGAACTGCAGGTTATGGAGGCAACACTTTCCCAGCTCATGCTTTCCTCATCCATAACCTGCAGGTTTAGCTGTCTATGCAGGACTGGCTTGTATGCCACCGCAGCTTTCTCCCCAGCTGTCTAACAAAGCAGAAACCTCACTGTGCTCTGGACAAGCACAGAATGTTTCTCCTCTTCGGCAATACCTGAAACATTTTCTTTCAGCACAGGTTATCCCACTACTTGTTTTCACATAGAAGTTTTAAAAGGCTTCAGCTTATCCAAGAGAAAATAAACGGCTTAGACAAAGTTGAAACCTCTGCTTAGAGCAACGGTACTGCTACACTGAAGGCGTTTACTTACTTTCCCCCGTGTGCTCTCAAGTTCCACATCAGCTTCCGAAAGCAGCCGATCGGCCTCTCTAAGTTCCGCTCGCCGTTTCAGAAGAGTCTTCTCTATACATTCAATCTCCTCCGCAATGTCTTCATGGCATTTAAGAGACTCTTCTAACTGCAGGTCTGCTGTAAGATCGTCCGTATAGCCTTCGATGAAGTCCCTTGAAGGTCAGGAAGGAAGACAGGAGATTAAAATACAAAATGCTGGAGGCCCGGAGCCTCTCCAAGTTCTAATCCATCTACGTTCCTCGTGCAGGAGGCAAAATTCAGTTTTACTAGGAAAAACCATCTGTTTTTTCCCCACGCTCCTTTTCAATGTGTCCCAGCGCACGACTCTTACCTGCGTTTATGTTTTTGAGCTGCCTGTCGCAGCTCTGCCACTTCACATTCCAGCTCTTCTCTTTCATGCACAAGTTCTTCAATTTTCTGATGCAACTTCTTCACCTCTTTCTTGCATTTCTGCTCAGCTGCCTCTGACCATTTAGCTTTGTATTTCCGAGACTTTAAGTAACACACAGTGTCTTCCAGCCTTGAGACTTCGCTCTCCTACATACACAAAACAGAACATCAAGATCTATTTTCTATTCTAGTCCTCCTGAGACACAGGAGCAGCTACAGACAGCACAGACCAGACTGTTAGTGCTGAAGGTAGAGCAGCTTTACCAACAACCTCTCTCAGAACCACAATCTCTCAACACAGACCGATTTCTTTTAAGAAACCCCACAAAACTGGATTAATCTAGTCTAACATGCATATTTTCGGTGAAGAGAGCCAATGTTAAAGGATGTTACACTTGCAAGTCAGTTGCCTACAGTTAAACCCGCACCTTACAGCCATCTCTTACCAACTTATGGTGCTCAGGCACATTGCAGTGAAGGACTCCAAGAGGAATGAGTGGGACGGTGAAGTGTGGAGGAAGAGGTCCATAAACTACGTGGGCTCCTGCAGGAGGTGGGCCATAGATAACAGACCCAGGAGCCACTGAACCTGCTGCCACTGGAGGAGGGCCATAAACTACAGTTCCCTGAGGCAGGGGGGCTCCATTGGGAAAGGCAGTGTAAATAACTGTGCCAGGCGGTGGTGCAAAGGGAGGGTCTTCAGGAACACGAGTTTCTTTGTTGCCTTCACTCTCTTCTTTCGCTCTTCTATCTTTAAGAAAAAGTAATTTATTTTCAAGGACTTAGCATTACAATACTGTCTTCAAAACAACACTTTAAACTTTCTATTGCATCAAGATGTAAAACAGGCTTCTGAAACTGAGTAATGAGCTCACCAGTCACGAGCATTTACATTCACTGATGCACCTAAGAATACCTCCTCTGATCTCTAAGTAAGGATCTCCTTAGCAGGCTCCTCAACATTTCGAGACCATGAGACTGACCTACCTTTACCAGAATTTGCTGTGTGCAACCGGTTCCTGAGTGGTGAATAAACCCAACATCCTCCTTGAGAGGGCAAGTCTTCGCTCCTGTCCTGACCGTTCCCTCTTCTCAGCGGTGATGTGCCAGAACACAGTAAGCAAACGCCAGAATCCTTAGTGCTGCGGGAAGCAGGAGTCGAGACCTGAAGAAAAAATAAACCCTGTGGTATGTGATAACCTAGAAATAATAATTGCATCAAATCAATTGTTGTAGACGCTGTAAAGCACCAATTGGCTCAACAACAGCCTACATGATCCCTGCTTCCTCTCGCTTCCAAGCAGGACGCTGCTTTAGAAGACAGCACCCAATATTTTTTAACAGTATTTCTCTTCAATTCAGATTAACGCTGTCCAAATCAAACGTGTCTGATGTGCCCCGTTAACTCTTCCTTCCATGAATTACAGTGCTGCACTTTGAATAGCTGTCTCCTGGGTTTACAGCCACTAGCTTCCCCTTACTACCCTGTGACAGGCTTTACGAGGGAACGTTTGTGTATGTGACGATTCACTATTTCTCTTTTATGGCAACCAATACCTTTTCCTTAATTTTTCCCAGCCTTAGCAAGTCTGTAGTGGATTCTCCCACATCCAATGGCTTCCCATCTAACAGGGGGTGTATTTCTGACCTGCGATGATGGCACGTAGTACCAGTATCCCCTTCTTTTCAATGGATCTGCTATACCGGTGATGTAGTCGTTCTGGTGCGAAAGCTCGTTTCTGAGGGCTGCTATTTCATCTTGAAGGTTATCCATTTCATCTTTATCTGTAAATTAATTTAGACACATGTAAGGGAAATAATTGAGGCATAAATACTACATGCAGATTTTCCCCTCTGTTACCTTCTTCATCTGAAATAGTATTAAAGAAAGGAATTGCTGGGAGAAAGAAACCAAATGTCATCGTACAGTGATGCAGCCACAGCACTGCCCCTCGCAAGTTTGTCATTTTAAGTCTAGAAATACAAGTTCATTTACAGGTAACTGATTTATACACCAATTTTTGTGTGTCTACAGATCAACAATACTGTAGAGCAGAATAAACTGAACACATTGCTCAACCAGTGCTTTCTAAACAGTGTTGTTAACACAAACCAATGACACACTGTCATTCTGATCTGTAAACTGAGGCAGAACTTCATTTGCCAAAGGTCACACAGCAGGCCAGCTGGCAGACTCCTAGACCTGCCAGTGCCACTGCAAGTCCTGAACCATTGCTCCCTCCATGCTTTTTGAAGAAGCAAGACTCATACTCTCACTTCACTGAATTTCACTGCATTGCTGTGAGCAGAGACTCCACGCAAGCACGGGATCTAAGGATGAACAGATCATGTCCAGGAACTATACAGGAAGGTGCTGCAGACAGTTTAATCTCCTAGAATAAAACTTCCAGAGCACTGAATAGCTTCTCAGATGGAGAAGAAAGTAAAAGAAACAGAGAGAGAAGAAATCACCGGTCCCGACGTTGTCCAACAACCATCTTAAACGGTCGAGTTCTGCTTTTTGCTGCTCCACAGCTTCATTTAATTTATCGATTTCAAACTTCTGAGAGCTTGATGCAGCAGCCTTCTCACCAGCCTTCTCCATTTCATTCTGCAACTATTCAAATCGCAAATTGTAATCAAAGCAAAGCACTTCACTTTAAGTCACACTGTGCTAAACCGTTCAGACCTGTCAATCCAGCCCTAGAAAAACGCTCATTCAGCAAAACGTGCACACCACTGACACAGTAAATTGTTCTTCGCATGGCCAAGGGTTACAGATGGAGCCACACGGAGGCCGTGAACAGCTGATGGTTCTAGCTGAAAGTCAGCTGCTCTAGCCAGTAAGGTTTTCATTTTGTTCTTTAGCAGACGTCAGGAGGGAAGAACATTGTGATGTGGGAGAACCTGAGGAACGAGGCTGGGGCTGACACCTCTAAATATGGCACTTTCAGGCACTCGCTGAACGAACGCACCTCAAGCATTTCACCCTCTTGTATCACATAGAGCAAACATCGCTGCGACCTACTTGTTCTTCCTTCTCTTTGAGGAGTTGTTGTAACAATTCTATTTCTGCTTCTGCTCTGGCAAGATCCTGGGCTGCACGAGCTGCCTTAGCACAGAACTCTTCGGCTTCCTCAATCTCCTACAATTGAAATTTTACTTGAGTTTGCAAGAATATTCACAAGCTGGCAGATGTCTCCTGCAGCTTCCTGAAAAGCTGACTAATAAAAAGCGTCAGCACTTGGCTGTTCTGGAATTCCACAAACAGGCAAAGTTGATGCGAAATGAAGTTTCTCCTTTAACTTTACAGTATTTCTACAGAGGAAATGTTAGTGCGTAGGCAAAAATAGTTCCCGGTTTAAAGCTTGAGTTGGAAAAACAAACTCCTGTAGTTGCTTACTTTGATTCCTAGCGTGTTGCAATCTCCTATCTGACTGTCAGTTAATAAGACACAAAACTTGTCTCTCTCCCACCTTCTGACACATCAGTTCACACCCAGATTAATTCAGACCTTCCTCTACTACACAGAATAATCCTGGTTGGAAAGGATCTCCTAGATTCCTGAATCCAACCATCCCCACCCCAACAAAAAACTAAATACCTGAGCAACTGAAAAACACAAAACGACCCCCTCCATGCTGCCACTGTCGATTAGACTCTGAAACAAGGGCCCTGTGCAGCAGGACAATTCGGAATCTAGCTGTGAAGCCAAATTTAAAGGCCAACACCAGACCTGCTTCCGTTACACTGCCATCAGGACATAGAGTACTTAGATACAGCAATGCATTATCAGTGTTGATTTACCTCAGCTCGCTCCTGGTTAATCCTGAGAACAGTCCCGTGAAGAGCCTCTAGTTGATTTTTAGCGAAGGAGAGCTCTGTGGCTGCTAGTTTATCTGAGGCGATGACTGCTCTCCGGAGTTCCTTCAGCTCTTTATCTAGACTGACAAATTGCAGTTGTGTCCTGGCATCTTCCATTTTTTTCTGAAACCAGGAGAACAAAAAGGCTTTGTAAATTTTGAGCAAAAAGCAGCACAGAAGACAGGTTGGTATGACTACTTCTCACACAGAGCCACTCTCTATCCCCTGCACAGAGCTAACAGGAAAAAAGCAGTCTTAGAGCAAGGACTACCAGTAGGAAAAGCAGGGCTTTTATATTTAACCTCCGGGTTCACTGAGGTAGTTTACCTCAGAAAGCAAAATAATCCACAGCCTTATGAATCTTCTTCACAGTGTGCAGACTTGCCCTTACTCATTCCTACCCTTTTCTGCAGATCTTCCAGTTGAGCAAGAATAGTTTCTTTCTCTTCATCTGCCTCCTGCAGCTGTTGATCAGCAAGGCCCTGGATTTCTTCCATGCTCTTTATTTTTTCATGTAGATGCTGAATTTCATTCTCTAACTGATGGACCTTGTTCTTATTCTGCCTGTTTTCAGCTTTGACCTGTAAAGGAAAGGAGTCAGAATGAGCAGGCAGAATCCTTACATCTTTTTCCCCCAACCCCAAAGCACCTTAAATCCCTAGGGACGTGCCTGTCTGTATTTGTCCTGTACTTCTTCCAGCTTTTCCTGCTGGGACACCATTTCTTCCTGCAGTTGCCTCTGTCTTGCCCTTGCTTTCTCTTTTTCCTTCACAGCGTCAGCAAGCATGTCATGGAATTCTCTCTGCAGGTTTGCAAGGCTTTTTCCTAAAACATCAGCTGAATTCTGACATCTGAAAGAGAAACCATTTAGATTACAAGACAGAAAAAGAGAGTTTCAATTGTGGTAACAGTGAAATACCAAAGCCAAACACAGCAGTCCAAGTTTAAGACATCCAGTCTAAACGAATTGAGGTGCAACACTGAACACGTTTCCCCACACAGACTGACCTCTTTGTGGCATTCTTGGTTCTATTATTATTCTCTGTGTCTGGGGATTAGTGATGGGGGGAAAGTCTGTCCTATCCCTTGCAGTGAAACCGAAGAGTATGGTGTAGGTCCCTCAGGAACAGGAGTGATGTTCTCAGAACCACCACAAGGTGTTGGAGTTCACATCTGAACCACCCAAGCTGCCCTCAGGAGGATGCAGCACAGGAACCCTGTGGCTCTCAAGACTCACCACTTCTACTAACACCTTACTTTTATTTTACTCACTTAATCTCTCCAGCTCCTGGCTGAAGCTTTTCCTTGAGTTCCTTTATACGAGCCAAGACCTCCTTAGGATGAAGTAAGTTACCAACTGCGTGGTTTAGCTGATTCTGCAGATCTTTAAGCTGTTGCTTCAAAAGGTTGTTGTCTCCCTGAAAAGACAAAAACCCACCCAGCCAGCCATAAACAGACATGCACAAACGATAAAAGCCAGCATTTTTAAATATCTAGATCTGTCTTAGGGGTTTTGTTATTGTTGGGGTCTCCACGGGTTGATGGAGGTTGGGGTTGTTTGTCCTATTCTCCAAACAAAGAGCCCAAACATTGTTTTTTTTTCAGCATGGCCTGAACCACTGTCAACAACAAAACAAGAACAGCCCAGTCACTCTTTGCCTTTCTGCTGCTTTTATGTGGAAAGATACTTAAATACCAGTTCAAAAGCGATCTCCTTCTTTCCTTAAGCTACCTGCACACTTCACGCGATGCCTGTGACTGCACAGACCACAGGCTCCGCCATCTATTGTACTTGGATGCTGTTAATGGTTTGTGGCGATTAAGATCATTCACAATCAGCTTTATGAGAGACAATACATTGTGCTTTAGCTATGGATCTGTTCCTTCTTCTGCATCCAAGTAGTTTTTTTACTGACATACACTGGGTGGTTGGGGGAAATTAGATAGATAGAACAGTTCAAACTGTTAATGATTTCAAAGGTTGATCTAAACTAGACAGTAAAAATAGTGAGGGATGTCTGGACAAGAAAATTAAGTCAGAAGAAGCCACAAGTGCTCC
This sequence comes from Upupa epops, assembly GCA_013397515.1. NCBI lineage: Eukaryota > Metazoa > Chordata > Aves > Bucerotiformes > Upupidae > Upupa > Upupa epops. Next base: position 37,688 of record VZRI01000222.1, read on the forward strand.
TGAACTTCAGAGATTTGTAAAATATCCTTTACAATTCTTATCCCTTTCCCCTTAGGGAAGTGAGGAAACAAACTGTCTCAGGTATCTTGTTAAAGGCAATGAATACTTCACCTGCAATTGTTTGAACTGAAAAAGGAGCTTATTATTTTGTTGTTCCTTCTCTTCTGCCAGTTGTGCTTTGCTCAGAGCATTCTCTAACGCTTGCCTTTCTTTCTCAAGTTCAGCTTGCAAGGCTGACAGTTCCATCTACAAACACAGAAATCCTTCAGATTAATAACCCCAGCCCCAACTCCATCCTGTCAGCCAAATTTGCTGACAACAGTAACTCACCTCCTAAAAACCCCAACAGAACAACCCCAACCACTCTGTACTTTGCTTCAATGCAGAGTTATAAATCCCACCAACCAGCACACTGACACCACCTCCTGTCTGGGGGCATCTTTAAACCAACAATTATTCACAAGCCAACGTTTGAGACGTCCAGTGGAAGGAGGTTTGGTCACCCCTCATCCCAGGGTAGATGCTTTTGGCAGTGTAAGAACTCTGCTCTTACCTGGCTAAGTTGCTTCAATCTTTCCAATTCTTCTTTGTGTTGATTGGCTTCTGTGTCTCTGTCTCTTAGCTGCGCTTTCAGTTCAGCCTCACAGGCACTCATTTCCACCTGTGCATCTCTAAGTGATTGATTTATTTCTTGCTGCTCTTGGAGTGCACCTTCTAGCATTGCAATTTCCTGGAATTCGACATTTGCTTTAGAACTACGTACAAAGGAGAGCCAGGATTTCTTAGAGTACATTGCCTCTGTTCCTCTGGAACTCATCATCGGCGTGACAGGAGAGATTAACACACGAGACACTAAGTGATGGCTAAACACTAGGTGGGGCACTGCTACACATAGAGGTCAGACTGCACAAATACCTACCCTCGCGTTAGAGAGGCACAGCTTGAAGCGGTGCACATTTATCCCTGCTATTAAGGTTTAGCTAAAGCTTATTGGGAAGCTGAGACAGCTCTCCACGTAAGTAGCTGACAGGACAGATGCAAGCTAATAACAGACATCCTCAGCTGGAGCCCAGACGGTTCTCACTAGGGCAATTCACTGTGGTATTGACGGCAAATCCGTTTTTAGCAAGGTCTGAAAGCTAAAGTCTGCTTTTCCGAGCCACCTTCCATAAAATACTGACTTACTGTATGGCTCTTGCATGCAATTTTAACAGCCCAAATCTCCTTTTAACAGGGTAACTTCAATTAGATGGTCCCATGCACATCAGAACGTTATTTTATCTGAGTAACTGTACTTCGCTACTCCCAACGTAGTCATTTGCTTACAATTTAAACATGCTTATTCCTAGGGATCTGAATCTGAGAGGAAACACAGTATTAAGCCTTACTTTCTTCATATTTTCTGCATCAGTGGCAATGATTTCCAAGTTGTTTCTTTCCTTCTCTAGTTCTGCCAGTCGTTGCAGCAAAGATTCTTTATCCTTCTGCAGCTCCTTACAAGCATCGTTGGCCCGTTTTGCCTGACGCTTCACACTTTCCAGGTACTCCTGTAACCCAGCTATAACACTCTCCAAGTCCTTTTTCAGTGCTTCATTCGTTGCTATTTGGCCTGCAGAAATGCAAAGCATTGCAGACAGTTAAGAAATC